>JABJVR010005145.1:0-13870 GCA_025773905.1 Chitala chitala | reverse complement strand
CCCCCCCCCCCCCCCCCCCCCCCCCCCCCCCCCCCCCCCCCCCCCCCCCCCCCCCCCCCCCCCCCCCCGCCATAGATCCTGTTACATATCGAAGAAAAATCATGTCTATGTACAAATGTGTGGGAGTGAGCACAAAGTTAAAAACAAAGTTAAAAATACGCAAATGATCTACCATGTTTCCTGGCCTGCCTGACAACAGCTTCACGTTTAATGCATGATCTCATGTTCATATATGAACACTGATTCAGTGGGGCCGTGGATGCTACACTGACATCGTTTTTAGGGTTTGATCAATGTAGCACACTGTCAGAGTCTGCACCATACATTGGCTTGAAACAGGAAGACTGCAGTCACGCCCAGCACAGTGAGTCCTTTGGGAGGCCATATTGACACCCACTGGGGGGGAACCTAATGGCAGCCTGGCACAAACGTACTCATGGGTGCACTGGCACAGACTGGGAGTCCTTGGGACACTAGGCGTAGGAAAGAGGCTCTCAACTGAAGTGACTTGCAGGGGTGACCCGAGGGTTTAAATGAGACCAAAACTGCCATATGGCCCCCCTTTCTTTCTTGGCCGGTTCATGCAACACAAGTAACAATCAGATGCGTTTATTGACCGAAGGGAAGGAAAGCACTGCCATGAACAAGCCTGCCTCAGGGCTACAAGGAGGTGGTATTTTAAAGCTAAAAAAACACAGTGGAAAAAGATTACAGGAGGACTTACAGTGTCCATTTATCCTGAAATAATGGCAGACCATTATATCGTCTCGAATGTGCCACGCACAAGAAGTACTCATCGGTGTCCAAGGTGAAGGACAGCACCATCAGTCTCATTCCTTTCATCACCCAGGGGATGGCCCGGTGACCTTTGCCCCTACAGCTACACGTACACACCTCCAATCCCCGCTTCTGTTCCCCCTTGAGGGGTTTCCAAGCGTGGGGCACACATACCGGCTTCACAGGAATTATCTCAAATTGCTTTGAAATTGATTTTTATATCCATCGCCCTCTGTTTCCCCCTGTGCTTTAATATGCGCCATCGTGTAGTGATGAATGAAACGTGACATTTCCGAGCCTTGCCACAGCTCCCCTGGGTGCTGTATCTCTCTGTGGTTAGCTCCCTTTTCCTCTTTCACCCCCCCATCAAGCAGCAAGCCAGGGAAGCAACTGACCGCTTCCCATTGGTCTCTGTGCGTAGCGGCATTTTCAAAGAGCCCCATGACTAATTGCAGAGAAACAGAGCCCACCTGCTGAGCCACTGTGGTCATGCCAGCCGCTGGCATTGCCCACTCTGCACTCTGTAAACAAGCCCCCTCTCACCATGACCATTTGTGCCATAGTGTTACACAGAAGGTCATGCAAAGATTTGTTGTCTCGAATTACAGAAAACAGGGATCTCAGACCTAAGACATGTGCTGGGTGTCTTTAGAAGACACTCGAAACTCTGTGCTTTTGAGTCCATCACAGGACTCCACACCCTTGGGCGAAGATGACAGAGAATGAGTTGTCTCATTTTGAGCTGAGTTTATTAATACTACACAGCAAAGCCGGCAATGTTAATTTAACACTGAGAGTACTTATCTGGGTCCACACTAACTAGTGTTAATTTAATACTGCCTGTTTTGCTATGCACAGTCCATGTTTATGAGGATGTGAGAACAGCAGAAAGCTGGCTTTACATGTATTATTGAGGAGATGTTTTTCCATCCCCAAATCAACCTACTGCAGTAAACAAGCTCTAAAACTAGCAGACCTGAGGTGAAAGGGTTGTTGGCCTTAGCCCACTGAGAACTCAGTTACCCTGCTTTGCTTGTTTTGTGATCCTGAGGTCTTGGTTTAGATCTACCTTTTACTTTCAGTGCAGGGGTCTTCGCATAGTTTTGCCACTATCCACATAGGCACTTTTCTTCCAAACAAAATGCACTCTTTATGTTAAATCCCACTTTTCAAAAAAACTGGTGATATGAACTGATCAAATGAATTCCACATGCATGCTTATGTTTACGCCCTGTGGTGGGTTGGCGCCCCGCCCTGGGTGTCCCCTGCCCTGCGCCCTATGTGCTCTGGGATGGGCTCCAGCTTTCCCCGCGACCCTCACCAGGCATAAGCGGTTAAGATAATGGATGGATGGATGGGTGCTTATGTTTACATACTGGTAATTGTAATTTTAAAGCACACCGTATCATTAACATTTAATAAGAGCAAATACTAAGAACTTAAACAGCAATTTTTACAGTTAAGCACCCTGTGAATAATTTGCAAAAGCCTGAACACCTCTATTATTGCTGTCATTGATACGTACATTAATTCAAGAACATTGCACTGACACATGACAGAAATGTTCAAACCCACAGCTGACATGACTTATCTTCTCTTTATGGATAACAAGCTGCTTATGTCATCTGTTATGGGCGACGCTTCACGCACCCTCCCATCGATGAAGTGCGTAGGCGTCAAGCCTCGACATGAACTTTGCGACACGGGCAAGCTGCTCTTCCAGACACATGGGATGTTGGCGGTGTGCCCGCCTTCTGGTCAGTGCTCACACACTGCCTGCTGCTGGTCACTTTGTCTGTGGTCCTCCCACGGGTCTTGCAGGTTTTTTTTCCAAAGTAAAGGCATTTGGTGTCACAGGGCATGGTGCTGATGGAGGGGAAACTCCGCCCACAACCACACCCACTTTCAATTTTCACAGGAGTAAAGTGTCAACTGCACTGAAGGAAAACAGAAAATATGAATTTAATATGACAAAGTATGGTGCTGTGTTAGTGCATGTTTCTAATTAAAACCCTGAAACGCTGACTAGTTTTTTGGGTGTTTTAAACTGCTTATCCAGTGTGGGAGTGCAGGGTGGCTGCCACCAGTATCAGGTGAGAGAGGGAATAGTCACCAGCCTTGTATAGGATACAAAGAAACACAAACTGCTGGATGGTTTGGAATCACTAAATGGCATACATTTTAACAGTAGGAAGAAACAGGACCACCCAGAAGAAAACTGTAGCTGTTGGAAGATGTCATACAAACTTCATATTCAGTACAAACATAGCCAAGGCCAAACCAGCATCTTCAATCACAGAGGTGAAACGGTACCAAAACACCAGCTCAGCCACTGTGCTGCCTTATGTTCATAGCTGAAGGTATTAGTTCACATTATGGTTAGAACTGAAACTGCCAATTTCTGCTATTTTTAATAGAAGCATTTTTGATTAGGGAGGATTTAGTTTTGTCTATTGGACAATCCCGGGCAACATGTTTCATTCATTCATTTTTTATACAGCTTCATCCTGTGAAGGGTCACTTCAAGCATGGAGCCCATCTCAGGAGACATAGGATAAACACTACGGGCAATTTGGAGACACCAATCAACCTAACCCACATGTCTTTGGACTGTGGGAGGAAATCAAAGAATCTGCAGAAAACCCATCAAGCACAGGGAGAACATGCAAACTCTAATGTGGGAATCAAACCCCAGGCCTGGAGGTGTGAGGCAACAGTGCTAATCACCAGGCCACCTTGCCACCTAGGCAATGTGTTATCTTCACCTAACTTTATTGATGCTGGTGTAATTCAGATCTCATGCCCACCATTGCCATGTTATCATGTATTGGCACCACTGCGTGGACCCACGCATTTCCAGCTTGGCTTTCTCTTCACATTTCTCCTTCGTTCCCACCTGGTCAGGAAGCACATCCCCACAGAACAGGTAAGAGGCTTTTCCTGAAGAACCAAATTATATCTTTCTTCTGTGTGCTGTGGGTACCTGTCAGCCAGAAATAGTCATCTCACCACTTTCTGTAAAACCAAAGTAAATATTAAGGGCAGTCTACCACTGACACCCTGTGGGGGTGCAAAGTGACATCTGTGCCCCCTGGTGGCTGTTAGTGTCACATCTGGGTTGATTTGGTGCTGCTGAGACTCCTGTTGAATAGCTGTGAAGCACCAGTACCCCCTGTCCACCCCTATTCAGAACAAAGCAATTTGCTGGCACACAGTTTATGCAGGGAATTCTTCCACCTTTTGCCTGAAAAGTGTCGTAGTGTGGGTTGTTATGGTCAGTGGGGAATGATATTGAATTTAACATTTAATAGAGAAGATTGTTATCTAATATGATCATTAAAAAGCCCCATTGGCTCTCACTGATGCAGTGACCATCCTACTCATTAGAGTTCATGGGAGCCAAGTGGTGATTCTGGCACATAACCAACCTTCCCAGAACAATGAAGAGTAATCACCTCACCTCAGAGCAGAAGATGTTCCTCTCAGAATCTGGGGTAGGGGAGGCTTTGAAGCACCCCACACACCACCCACAGTCTCCGTCTGCCAAAGGAGGGGTGCCAGAAAACACAGATAGCTGCTGGACACATTCTCCCCAATGGAGGGGAGTAGGGGGGCCCTGAGGATATTCTAAGCATGTAGAGGCAACACCCACAGCATGTCCATGTGGCCAATAACTTCTAAATGGTAGACTGTGAGTGTACAGTGTACAGTCTTAAAAGCATAACAAGAAAACAGTCACTTAACTAAAAGAGACAGTTAAGTGAAGAACAGGAGCAGGACAGTAATGTGTGGAGAAGTGGTCAAAAAATGAACCAATCAAAAGCCTCCAGCTCTGCAAGCACATAAAGTCAATAAGGTTAGTTCTACATAAAAGTGATAGCTAAGCACATAACCAATTCATTTGTAAGCAAAAAGAAAATAACACTTCAAAAACATAGCTCTGCGGTGAAGCAGTGTTCAACCATATCTGTAACAGAAACCTTCAAGTTTAAAAGATTACATTGCGAGATATTCTGCAACGAGATGGCAGAAAGGAGATGGACTTGCAGTTAGAGAGAGTGAAGCATCGGGAAAGGGTGTGAGAGAAATAGACGTGTCTTCACAACACACTTTTTTTTTATACTCACATGCTGCATGTCGCCAATAATACCCGGCCTCCTGCGTTGAAAGTGTTACAGAGAGGCTTACAGTTCATGTTGCAAGCATCACGTGGAAGCCATTTTGTCATCACACTGAAGACTTGTGCATTTTCATTAATGTTTTGGTGCTTAAGTGATGATTTCTCCCAAGTGACTCATTGGTTCATCTGTTTGTACACCTATATTTTATAAAAAAATTTTGCAGACTAATTCAAGTGCTTAGCTCAAGGTTTCAGTAGATAAAACCATCCTCAGGATTTGAAAAGATAACCTTAAATGGCTGCTATGCCTTTGTTGAGTATTAACTTGTTTATCGCTGCATGGGAAGTTACTTGCTTTCTTTTGCTCTTCTTAAACACATTCTGCAAGAGCTTTGAACACATTCCATATGTTCAGCATTTGAGCCAAAGTTACTTACATATTTAGAGCATTTATGCCTTTCTCATTAAATGCTTCTCAGTAAAATAACACACAATGTGAAATGAGAATGATTAATGAGCTGTCCAGCTCAGCGTGGCCGCTGAATACACATGTAAATACTTGTGATATGATGTGCATCTGCACACAAATCAATCTCAATCTCTGTGCTACTCAGTCCAGAGAGGAATGACAGATTGTTGCTGTTTGGGCAAGTCTCATCTCTGAGAGCCTCCATACTCCCTCAACCTCCCATTTAGTGAAGTTCTGTCCCCCCCTGAACAGCGCACGCACACCCTACACAAGACACAACCTGAACCAACACCGAAGATGGGAGAAAGGTACTTTTCATCCTGCTTTCTGAACTTGGGCAGAAAACCCCAAAATCATCTTCTACACTAGTATGGTTACCTTCCTTTAGAGAAAAAGAAACGTCAAGAAAGAACGAAAAAAACTCAAAAAGAAACTAATTTAAACAGAGGACAAATCTCTATGTAAATGACAATAATAATAAATTATTATTATTAATACATTTAAAAACACATTCAGTTTATTATCAGCAACTTGGCTTTCATGTCTTTTCACCTTCGTCTTGTAACTCACATAAAACAGGTCTGGTGAAGAGCAGCCAATAGTTGGGAGGAACCTAAAATGACTTCTTCACAATTTATTTTCACACCATTATTTATGATGTAGCGTCTTCCACATGTATTATGAACATGATTTCGTACTGGGCCTCTGAAATCGGCAACTGAAATTGCTAATGGTATTATAATCGTGCATTGTTATATATCAACGCAGTGTTCGTCACATTTGTTATTGCACAGGAATTATTTAAACAGTTCAGGAAAAAATACATTAATTTGACACTGCTGTTCTAATCACGAATCAGGTGAGTGCTTTTGCGGTGTCTGCAGATGTTAAAACGAAAAAAGAATCTTTTCGGCAGTCGCGCTCACCGAAGCATTGGTTACAAGTCCAGATGTTTCACTTCATGTTACACCTGAGTAGCTTCGCCGATGTCACGAGTGTCACAAGCTTTATGGGTTTAGCGTTTCCCTTGTGAAATTGCTATGAAAAGAAAAGACAGTGAAATCCTGGTTTTATGCACAAGCTAAGTAATAACGGGCGAAAAGGAGAACTCTTACAACACACCGCCGACAACCCTTTTCTCAGAACTATAATTATCAACCTCATTGACAGCAAAAGCTCACGGGAATGAAGATTCAGCCGAAGCAATGCTGAAATAAAAAAGGAATTGATTTTTCTCCTTGCATTATTTTTTATTCCACAAGCCGCTCAAGCTACTGAAAAGCATAAAGTAATTAAAGATGAGGAACAGATATAATAAGTGTAAATGGTATTGGATAAAACAACATCATCAACTACAACAATAACAACAACAACAATAATAATAACAATAATAATAATAATCATGCAGCATCATCATTGGTGATAATAATGTATTCTAAAGGTTTATTATTTTGTAGGTAAGTTTTAAGGCTAATGGTGAAGTATGGTTTAACATATGGTTAAATGGAATTATAATTGGCTGATGTTTTGTGGGTGGCACGGTGGTTAGCACTGTCGCCGTGCACCTCCAGGCCTGGGGTTCAATTCCCGCCTTGGGTCTCTGTGTGTGTGTGTGTGTGTGTGTGTGTGGGGTTTGCATGTTCTCCCTGTGCTTGGTGGGTTTTCTCCGGGTGCTCTGGTTCCTTCCCGCAGTCCAAAGACATGCAGGTTAGGTTGATGTGCGTGTGCCCTGTGGTGGGTTGGTGTCTTGTGCCCTATGGGCTCCAGGCTTCCCTGTGAGCCTCCCCAGGAATAAGTGGTTAAGATAATGGATGGATGTTTTGTGGAATTTAAATGAAAACTCAGCTGATATAATACCAATTTTTTCCTGTAAGATGAATATTTCAAATTGAAAGACAATGCAATTATTATCAAAATTTTGGGCCTAGTGTCGACCATATTAATTACTGAACTTTATAAAGGAAACAGAAACCAAAATGTTAATGTTCCAAAAATTTAAAATGTTTTCTTGTTTAGTGTTGCAATGTACCGATATCATGTACAATATGATGGGTAACAAAAGCTCGCGTTTAACTAAGTGCAAAAACTTTCATAATATTTATTTATTTATTAATTTTTTTTTTTAGAGAAAGCAAATGCAATTGTAAGGGTAATTATATCTATACATTTTACTAAATATCGCACTGTCAGGCCAATGTTGCTTGTGCACCTTCAAACACACCAATGTGTAACTGTGATATTTAAATTTACAAAATGTGATAACTCGATTATAAACATGTTTTCAGCAAAATGGAAATATTTTATGTTTTTTTTTTTTTTTACTGTCAATTAAATTCTGGCATTTAGAATAATGCTTTCAAGGAATGCTTAATATATCCACTGGAGAGCAATAAAAAGAAATGTAAAGTAAGCACAGCATTACTGTACTCACACCAGACAAGGACACTCATCTCTAAACGTATTTCATTCAGGGGAAATCTGTGCTTTAAAATCGACAACTAACTAAATTAAACTACAAGAGAAAGTTGTGCCTTTATTGAGAATAATTAAAACAATAAGAAGGATTCAGAAAATTAATTTGATTGCATTAATAGAAATTAATGCATTCAGAAAGCCTCCCATCAAGATGGAAGACATTGTCAGTATGTATATGTGAAAACTAGTGTGTGTGTGTGTGTGTGTGTGTGTGTGTGTGTGTGTGTGTGTGTGCGTGTGCGTGTGCGCATGCATATTTGTATGTAACATAGACCCGTGTCCATAAGTTGATGTTTGTCTCTATGTTGCCATTATTTGTAAGTATATATAATGCTATATAATGCTGTGGAGGTGAGAACAGCCTATCAAAGTAGGATATACCTACCCTTCCCAATATGCCTTCCCAATCATGTTCCCACACAGACACACTCAAATGTGCCCCTCCTTCTGTCCAATAAAAGACGTCTCAGGTCCGTTTCCTCACTTTTAATTGGCTGTGTAATGATGCCACACTTGGAAACTGACGTGCATCGTTAATTCCTCACAGTAGTTTGTGTTAATGTTTTCAGACGGACCCGAGAATTTGACAAGAAATTTTGGGCCTTTAAATGAGACAAAGGCTGGTCTGCATTTTACTCTATTGACCAGACACAATCAATGTGACTAATGCTCTTTGTTGTCCTCCCCGTTGGAGGATCAAAACCATATTTATGGCTGTCATTTCCCTCTGCAATTATTTAACAGATGTCAGATGTCCAGCCCCGCGTCACAGATAAAAGTCCCAGCAAGACCACCTTCATACCTGCGCTTGTCCTTTCCATGGGCAGTCATCTTGCTATTTCAAAGAGCCGTCTGCTTTAAGAAAGGAAAAGAAATATAAAATAAGCAGGGAGAGCAAAGATTGAAGTAAATTAGGACACATTATCTCTATTGCGCTGACGCCAACAAAAATCAAAGCAATTGCTTATTCTAACGGACAAAGAAATGATTACTAAGTAATGGGATAAGAATGTAATTAGGATCATTTGGAGTCAGTGAGTACCAAACACATAAATAAAGCAAACTCAAACAAAATGCATTATCAGTGTGGTGGAAAATAAAGACAGAACTCTGAGCTGTTTGGTCAGACAGCAAAAACCCTAGTAAGATATGACAATGTTCACAAATAACCCAACAGTTCTGTCAGATAAATGCAGCGTATCCTTAATTTTAGTCTAAATCAGACATTTGGGAAAGACATTTGGCCAAATTAGTAATTTAATATAACATTGTTGCTAGTCAATGGTCTCTAAATGTTTCTGAAACTTACTCCTGAAATGGAAAAATAAGACATTAAATGAACTTTGGATGAACTGTTTTGCTGTTTTAGCATGTAACAAACCCAAAGGAGATCAGACCATGCATATATAGGGGAAGAGTGCATCTTTGTCTATCATGTTTGTCTGGTAACCCTCAGACTTGTTTTAAACAAGAGTATATATACTGGCAATAACCCTTGCAAGAAGACCTGGGTAGGGCAGTATTCTCTTCTTCACAATGCTAAACTGGACCTTCTGGTAGAGAGTGATCTAGCAGGTCACCTCTTAGACATCACACATGTTATATGGCAATACAGCACAGCAGCCAATCCAGAAACAACACAGTAACCAATCATCAGCCATTTCTGTGAGGTCACACTCTGAACTGCAGGGCTTTGGAGTCTTGAAAGTTGTACAATAAGCAAAAGCCAAGACATTGTGATTATGCTCACACATTTACTGATGTAACATATAACCTCACTGTCATTACCTATACCATCTTTGTTATTGCACGGGTCATTTTGTTAGCACATGCAATGCAAAATGGCAGACATCCTCACCATTATTACAAATATCCACACTGCTATCACACACTTGTTCTCCAGCCTTGCGGTAATGTTGTGCTCCCTTACTTAATGAACGTTGTTTTTTTCCTGCCGTTTAAGTAAAGTAGGGGAAGTGTCTGTGAAGGCTGCTGCCACAGAAATCATTACTTTTACACAGACTATCGATTCACCGTATATTAAAAAACCAGTGGTCAACTAGCGGAGCTCTCCTTTACTGCGTGTGCAGCTGTCAGACATGGCAGCGCGGAGCAGGTGGAGACACGGGGTTCCGTGGCTCCCCGGGCGCGGGCCTGAGCTGAGCGCAATTCGTTTGGACAGCTGCGTGTCGCTATGCGTGCCGTCCTGCTACAACCGCCCACGCACCTTGTTGACAGACACAATCACCGGCCGAGGCTCACAGCAGCGATGTCCGCCATCTTCCTAACACAGGGGCCGAGGCAGAGGGCAACCCCTCGGAGAGATTGCCGTGGCAACCACCCAAAGCACCAGCATGTGTCTATGTGCTTCAGCTTATTGTCATATTCCATGTCGAAGAGCAGCTTGAAAGGTCAGCTGAATGGCAGCAAAACATTTACGGCGGGTGGTAGGACTGGCATTATGGCAGCGTTCTGATCCTATATTAATCCATTATCAGAAAGTCCTTCAGGAGGACTTTAATTCTTACATCATTCTTACACAAGCTGCTCACAGATATTCAGCTAATTTTAAACGAAAAGAAATAAAATATAATAATCACCTTTCATGTTCTGAAATGCTTTTCAAGGTATGAAAGCCTTCTCTTGTTTGAAATTAGGTCCTCACTTCCCTGAGAAGCACCTGATCATTGCTGTACATACACCGACTGATCCGTTAACACGTCTACCACATAAGTGTCAACTGTTCTCTTAAACTGACTGATGATAAACTGCAAAGCAAGAAATCTGAATTATTGTGTAGCCCTAATAAATACATTTGAATTGAACTCATTTTACACATTAACTCATCCTGACTAATTTTTCTACTTTGCTGTTTAAATGGATCTTCTTTTTTCTTCTCTTTTTTTCTTTTTTTTTTAAACACAATATTATTAAAACTAACATTTTTTTCTAAATGTGTTATTTCTAGAACTCTGTGTGATGCATCTCCTTCCTATTGTTTCACTGGCTCCTATTAACAGAAACAGCTTGAAAAAAACAGTTAATGTAAAAGCTAATTAATAAGTAAACAAAATTGAATAATGCTCTGAGAATGTTACTATTTTTTTTCTGAAAGGGTCCTTTTCTTCAGCGTCTCAGGCTTTGTCGTCTTTCTCTCTGACGTTAGTAGAAGGCAGGTGCCAACAGCCTGTCATGTAATGAACGGGCCTCATGGCTACATCATTCTAAAAATATTGTTTTTGTTTTAAATCACACAAGCCACTGATCATCAAATGAGAAAAAGTAGCTGCCAGTGTCTGACCATTGGCTTCTGTACTGTGAACAAGAAGCAGCAAGAAAGGAGGTACAAAAATCTGTTTAAATTTCACCTTGAGTTGTTCTTACAACGGGCCTTTCTGACGATGCTAATTATGTATAGTTTCAACTTTTTTAGCGTTTTGCCATATGATCAACTGAACTGCGCTGCTCTATTAAAATCACTCTAGCATTTAGCCCTTAGTCTGGCAAGATGGCCAAAATTTACTTTTGTACTTAATACAGCAATGTTCATATTTCCAGCAGAAAAGGCGGCATGTGTTAGACCTCAGTGAAAGCAGTGTGCTGTCCAGATTGGATGGGCTTGCTCATTCTATTAGACACAGTAATGTATACTCGCATGAGACACTGTGTTACGTACTGACAACTATTTTCATCTCTTTCCAGCAAATCAAAGTGAATATCATATTATGTGACTACAATGTTTAACATTCCCTTTTGGGTACACTGGGGGGTATAAACAAGGATTTAGCTATTAGAAAAGTCTGTTTGTCACAAACTTAGCAGGCTGGTCATGCTGTGAATAATGTTTACTTAAAAATGAATATATGTCTGTTCACAATACATGATTCAGGACAGAATGATGCAATCTTAATAGCTAATAACATATTACAATATCCTATTGCAATGTCCTCACTCCATGTAGCTAAGATGATTGTTTAAGTAAATTAGGCAAACCTGGTAGTGTTGGGGATTTGGGTGCTTCTGGGAGTTCAACAGATGGGAGGAGGCAGATTCAAAGGCCAATAGGCTGATGTTCTTTTCTAATTGAATGGGTTTAGCAAACCTTCAACAGACAGTTTGCCTAACGGATTAGTCTCAGAGGGGAAGCAATCATTTTGAATCTCATATCCAGTCTCTCATTTATCATCCTCACACAAACAAACAAGATCCAGAGACGGGCAGAAATACAGGCACTGCCGTTTACCGGTTCTGATGCTTCAGCCTGAATTCACATCTTCAAAGGTTAAATCTGACACATTTTTGGTTTTTTATATTAACATATAATTTAAAATGCAATTGCAAGAAATGAATGCATGCAATCTCACAATTATACTTTTTTTGTCTAATATATAAAAATTAATTTAAATGTACAGTTATTACAAAATTATTTCTAAATTTTAGCAATAAATCTCACAACTATACCAAGTGTGTTTTGAACAAAAGGTAAGATGTTTTACTTTCATTGGTTTTAAATGTGTTTTTGACTATATGTAAGAGGAAACTGCCTGTACACCCACTCATCCCACTGAACCAGCTCTGTCAACAATCAGTCGATCAATCTATTAAGTATTTCTTGACTACCTCACATAAAACACTTTATTCAAGTCTATTTGAAGTCCTTGGTTAGTTTCAGTTGCTGTGAGGTATTGTTGTGTTCTGATGACCAAATACGAGAGGACCAATCTAACCTGTGTTTGTTGTGTTCTAGTTCTGGGCCTGCTATCCACACACATCCCAATCCCCAGACTTGATGTCTGCGTACCCCTTGTCCTTGTCATGGGCAGCCCATTTTGATCTTCGAATTTTCTCGCCAAATTTTTGACTACAAGGTTTGGATAGTAGTCTTTTGGATCATTTGTGTGCAGCAATCAAATACAACAGGTCCATCTCTGCAGCTGGGTTCTCTGGTTTGTGTTTTTATTCATTACAGATATGAAAAGTTAAAGTTACATCCTGCAATTTGTATACAAGTAAATTAAATATTTCCACCTCAGTTTTGAAAAGCATTCAGGTGCTTTTTTTCTCCTTGCCCCTCAGATTTGCTTTAATTGAAACAGTTTTTTTTGTCACCTTCATCATTTGTTTCACTTGACTTCCTCTGCTTCCTGTGAGTGAGTTTGTACATCTAATCTATGGCAGGAATGCACAAACACAGCTAACATTGCTTTTCCATGTTCCTGGAGTATAGGGTGAGGTTGCCCAGACAACGCCCTATTATAGCTCCTCACCAAGAAATATTCCCCCTCCCCTTCATCATTTATATTTGTATTATTATTATTATTATTATTATTATTATTATTATGTTTTGCAGAAAGGATAAATGTGCTTTTAGTGTTGTCCTTTTTCACCCACACACTTTGGTTTTCATCCCATTTGTATGATTTTTTTCCCACAAAGCATTTTTAGAATCCTTAATGAACTACTGATTTAAGGACTGTGGTACAGGTCAAATTTTTTTTTCTCAGATTATTTGGTTATGAAGCCAATAAAGACTAACATAACCTGAAGGCTTGCTGTGAAAGACATATATTTGATTAATATTTAGACAGGAAGGTGTTTTAGAACTCCCCATTCACCTAACCTGCTTTTTTCTTAAATATAGAAAGAAAAAACGAGGACCCACACAACCACAAGGAGAATATGCCATCAACTCCCAACCAGTGTCAGTATGGCGGTTTGAGCTCATTACTCTAAAATTGTGACATAGTAGTGCTACCCACTGATGAAATGTGCCATCAACAGGTAAGCTTTGGCCATCAAATGACCATTAAAACAGACATCCTGATAAGGTTTACCCCCTACTGTCAAAATTGTTTCCATATAAAGTATATATGGGCAGCACAGTCACCAGACTTAAACCTAATCAAGCTTTTTTGGGATGAACTGGACAGAGTGGTGAAAGTAAAGCAAAGTGAGAGAGAGAGAGAGAGAGAGAGAGAGAGAGAGAGAGAGAGAGAGAGAGAGAGTGTGTGTGTGTGTGTGTGTGTGTG
>JABJVR010005144.1:0-41736 GCA_025773905.1 Chitala chitala | reverse complement strand
TTGAACGCAGCATTACGGTCGCCATTCAGTGTTGAACGCAGCATTACGGTCGCCATTCAGTGTTGAACGCAGCATTACGGTCACCATTCAGTGTTGAACACAGCATTACGGTCACCATTCAGTGTTGAACGCAGCATTACTGTCAGGTATAACATAGAAACAAACTATCTGACATTTAAATGTTTCATTTAGGTTACAAATGGAAATTACACAATTTCCTTCAATGAGAATGGTGAGTAGATAATGAAATGTATTCATTTATTCATGAACACATGGCCAACTGGACAACTACCCTGGTGGCTGTATTTTACTGCCAGCTGTAAAACAGCTGGTGACTGTTTTTAGCTCTGTGTTGCCACTCATAACAGTAGCAGCAGACAGCCATGGTATTACCTTTGACTGTGGCATAGTAGCACAGGTAGGAAAATAAATTAACTGACACAGGACACAAATAGCAGTGTATGTGACAGGAACAAACCATCATTTTCTGTATAAAAGGCTGTTATACAGCAGGTTGCAAAACTCACTGAAGACAAAGAAACAGCCTGGTGTTCAGTGAGCTCAATAAATTCTGATAATTCTCTCACAGTGAAAGGTAATGGAATAAAAGACAAGCAAGCCATAGAGAGATAAAATATGAGAATGACAGAAGGTTAGACAGAATAATGTCTGTCCAGACTGAGCAGCTGATCATGACCAAATGCAAATCGCACAGTGATGTAGCCTTGAACATCTCAACAAACACTGACATCATATTGGACATGAAAATTACTTGGATAAATTTAAACAGATTACATGACTTGATCTGACCCCCAACCACATAATGGTTTTGAGAAATTATAAGAATTCATTAAAGGAACAAAGTTCAAACAGGATCAAACCACCTCACTGGAGAAAGAAATTAAATAATAATTAAAGTCAATAATGAATAACTGAAATGTTAAATTTTAAATACAGCTCAGGGGCAACTGAGATATCCGTAAAATGTAAACAGACTGTGCTTTCATATGGTTTGGCAGCCCTTATTATTACTATTATTACTTCTAAAATGACTCATTACTGCTACACTGTAGCACATATGAGAAGGAATCGTGGCAACTGATTGTTGCCCTTTCACATAGAAGAATTGTTCATTCACAAATGAAGGCAAGACATTGTTTATATATGGACACAGACCTGAAGCTACGTGCTGTTATCACACAACCAATCGCACACATTGTTCTTCTGACAGCTTTAACAGCACAGTAAACACAATATGTCAATGAAGATTCTCAGTCATCCAGGTGGAACTGTCTGGAAGTTGAATGATGTCAGCTGGACTTATTTATTCTTGATTGGAATGTTTCACTTCAAACAACCAGCCTATCCTTTGTTATTTTGCAGGCCAAATGAACAGACAAACAGCAACCTGTCACTTTTTAAAAATAATTTCTTTAACATGTAATGCATATTAATTTGACCATATATTTTATTAATTTAGCAGTAAAATGGTAGACGAGTTTTAGAAGGGGTATGTAACTACCATGTAGATGTCCCCTTTTGTCCTGTATGCCTTGTGACAAAATTTAAACGAAGGGAGATGTTGACAGTTTTTTTACACAGACATTGATGTTCTCCATTCTCTGCATTGCAGCGCTCTACTCTCTGCATCACTGCTGCACTTTACTCTCTGCATCACTGCTGCACTCTACTCTCTGCACTGCTGTGCTCTACTCCCTGCACTGCTGTGCTCTACTCCCTGCATCACTGCACTCTACTCTGCATCACTGCTGCACTCTACTCCCTGCACTGCTGTGCTCTACTCCCTGCATCACTGCACTCTACTCTGCATCACTGCTGCACTCTACCCTCTGCACTGCTGTGCTCTACTCTGCATCACTGCTGCACTCTACTCTCTGCATTGCTGTGCTCTACTCCATGTATCACTGAGCTCTAATTTCTTTGTCCCTGCACACATACACACACATTCATGACTTATTAGGTGTGCTCAGACTCCTAGATGTCTTATTGTTTCACAATGACATACATGCTGGCTTCATGAGGTAGGTGAAAAGACCCATTACTCACATGTTGTATTGGACACTGTACAAGACAGGCTGATCAAAATCGCTTCTTGTCTCCCATTGAAGGACATTGCAGAAGTTTCTCGACTTAAAATAAACCCTGGGTTTTCTGACCTGCAGGGAACTTGAGAATGAGCAACCTAAACAGGAAAAAAGAGAGATGACTAATTAAACACTTGTCACATCCTTATAGCTCATTTTTTGTCCGCAGAGGCTAAGCTACCGTCCTGCAAGATTTTCCTACTTCAAGCCCACAGCCACAGATCAGAGAAGGACAATGAGACAGAGAAACATGTCATGACATCAAGGCTGAGATTGTTTATGACTATTGCCCCAGTGGCAAATAATGTTCCCTGGGCTGAGGAGTTACTTCCCTTGACTGTAAGTATAGGCCAGCTTATGTGTGTTTCAGGGAATGTTTGAGAGCTTGAGGTTTGTCATTACGGTAACTAAGGACAGGTAGAGGAATCAGGAACAGTGCAATTAAGCATTACATCACATCAAACTTCATCACCTCCCATAAAAACTGAAACACACTTTCTTTACTTCAATGTAATAAACAAATGAAGTGTAAGTAAATGATAACCATTTTCCTAGGAATCCACTGGAACAGAGGTTACATGTTTTGAAAATAGAGACTGAAACAGGCTGTTTAAACAGCACACATTCATTACTCAACACTAAAAATCACTGTATTAATGCCTGTTGAGAAACCTTTAGTACTGTTTTTTATGTGGCCTAATATAGAAAAGTTTCCTAAATGTAAATATATCTGCCCTACATTCTGATGATTTTAAAATAAACCCAGGTTCCCCCTACCAGCCAGAAAGTAACACCATCCTCAGATTTTAAAAACATTTACTCTAAAGTGTGTCGGCACGAATTAGACTCACCCATGAAGCACAGTAGCAGAATGATGCTTGTCAAAGTACTCATTGCTGGTGGCTGTGAGGGTTAAAGTAGGTGAACTGCCGACCTGTGAAACACCTCTCCCTTAGCGCCGTAATGAACACAACAGGCCAGCGCGAAGCGCAGAAGCTCTCAGCGAAGAGCGCTGCCCCAAGTGATTTCACCGTGTGAGGAAAAGCACACTATGTGTCTGCATAAGGTGCTACCTGTCAGTAGGTGAGAAATGCACGGGTGAACTTTAGACCATTCTTCTGCCTCGTCCCTGAGGAACTGCCTTTTGGCCCTCCCACTGCTCCGCCCCTCACGCTCATGCCCTCCCTGCCATTTCTTGTTTTTCAGGTTTTTTTGGATGCTTTATGCGATACTCACCTGCAGTTGTAGCATGAGGGAGAAATCCTTCCTTTTTACCAGAACCAAACACACAGACAAAGAGATGTACAGTATGCGTAGTGGAGGCTGAGACAGGACTTTGCTCTACCACAGCATGCTCTGCAAAGTCCCTGAGCATTAGTGTAGCACGAGACTGGTAATTTCAGCACGCTGAGTGCAGACATCACAAGTAACAGAGGCTCAGATTGCAAGGAAAGCTACATTTTTCATGATGTAAATGTATCTGCAGAATAGGACATTTTCCACTAAAGTTTGATCAAAAGGAGAATTAATAAAGGTTTTTTCAGAGCTGGCAAGCTGTTCCACACCTCAGCTTTAATAATGGGTACATTACTATTGAGTGTGCGACTTCTGGTTAATGAAGTGGTGTTTTACATCAGCTAAAAAGCGCATATGTAGTCCTGGGGGTCAAAACACTATAAGAATATATTGTATGTGTCATGCTATTTTAAGCACCATTGATTAAAATGCATAAGAGTAATTTACAATTTCTGTTTCAGCTTCTAGAGACATGCTAAAAGATTGCTGCATGGCCACCTCACACTTAGAGCTTCCCGTAAGAACATAAAGCCACTGGGAGAGGCTTCAACGAATGCATAAAGGAAGGGGTGCTGTGAGAGTTTTTATGCCAAGCACGTGTCCAAGTATGTTAGTAAGTATGTATCAGAGCTGTCAAGCGCCAGATCATGAACCGATGACAGGATGATTTGCTGTCGTGCAGACGTCTGCACACAGGACTCCAGTTCTAATTAAATCTGATCCTCCTTTCTGAACTGCATAACATTAGCATGCCCAGAGGGTAGGCCGGCCAGCTAACTTTGGAATCCAAGACCTGTTTTTAAAAATTATTACAGTGTGTTCCCCTTTGCTTCCTTCTGGATTTTTTCTTTCGTGCTACACCATTCAATGAATAGTGCATCAGTATTGCCTTGGAGCAACTAAATTGTGAAAGGCGCTATGTAAAAAATACATTTCCCATCTTTATATATCTTTATCATCATCATCATCATCATCATCTTTCCACACTTATTTGATTTGGCGAATGCACACAGATGCAGTAAAATATCATAAGGAGGGTGTTGGAGTGTACAGAATGAGCACTGGAGCAATCCCTCGCTGACTAATCTTCATCTTCATCCAGGCCACTGAATCTGTTCATATTCCTGGGTATGACACAAAGAGTTAAAATCGGCAGAGTAAACATTAGCACAAACATCATCTGCTGTGCCATATCTGAGCCTTATGTCCATGTCTGTAGTCCATATTGGAATATGTGATCATTATCCATCTGACAGCCTCTTCTACTAAAATACTACCGTGCATTAAAACTGTACACAGAAGAACAAGCTGAGTGCATCCAGAAGAACACTAGCGGCTAATAAACAGCTGGCTCAGGGCAGCAAGCACAAGAGGCATGATGTCCACAAGCACTGTCATTAACAGCCATTAGACTGCATCCCTCTTTTTTCAATCACAACATTAAATGGCACATGTCCTACGGCAATGCTCCCCACCCCACTGCAGTAGAATGTAAAAATAACTGGAACAATGAAAAGTGCAATCTAGTGAGCCCAGTCAGACATCTGTGTGAGGTTCAATCTGATGTAATTCTCAGTTCAGTGTTTAAAATTCACTGTTGCTGGGCAACTAAGTAAAAATCAATCTGAGAATTGAGGAGAAGCAGAGTTCTCTGCACCCCCAAAAGACTCAATTTAGGGGGAGGTGGGGAGTACAATTAAATATGTGATCTTTCACACTGGAGCTCCAAGAGAACAAGGTTCGCAGTCATGAATTAATGAAAGTCAGAGTCTCTGCGTGGTCTTCAGAGCAGGGTTTTCGACAGGCAAAAAAACAATGAGATCACAGCCTTGGCTCAGCTTCTCATCTTTCTTTTTAAACATCTCGCAAAGAGCTAATGACAGTCCAACAGAGAAGACCAGGCATTGCTACACATTTTATCCTGCTTCCAAGAATTGCCTATTTTTATTGGCTGATAAACATAAATATAAATATTTAAATATTTTTTTACATTACAAAAATATTAATATAAATACAGAAAAACACTTTTTACTACTGGGCGGTGGTGGTTAGCAATGTCTTCCCGCACCTCCAGGCCTGGGGCTCGATTCCCTCCTCGGGTCTGTGTGTGTGGAGTTTGCATGTTCTCCCTGTGCTTGGTGGGTTTTCTCTGGGTTCTCCGCTTTTCTCCCACAGTCCAAAGACATGAAGGTTAGGCTGATTGGTGTGTCTCCAAATTGCCCGTAGTGTGTGAGCCCTGTGGTGGGTTGGCGCCTCGCCCTGGGTGTCCCCTCTCCTCCACCCCATGTCCCCTGGGATGGGCTCCAGGCTTCCTGCAACCCTTAACAGGATGAAGCAGTATAGAAGATGACTGACTGACTTTTTACTACCCTCTTGTGCATTTACATGTCAACATATGCCAAAGAAATTAAATATGAAAATACGAAAACTTTCAGGACAACCGTAGAAAAGAAGTGTTTGTTCTCAAAAACAGAACATGATATTTGTTTTGAAATGTTATGGCTTATCCAAGGATTTTTCAAGCTCTAATTCTTTTAGCCTTCAGGTTTTGATCTTGAAATGTAGTAGATCCTAATAGTATGACATACATATAAGTCACCTGCCTCTTCATCACTATGAGGAAGAAGAGGAAATTGAAGGATGTGGCACAACTTTCTCTCTACACTTGTTTTACACCATTTATACAGCTAGAGGTGCTTGTGCCATTATATAACAATTTTTTTTTTCACAATTAAGTTATTTATCCTTGTTGTAGATATTTCTTTTTTGTAAAATCCTAATTATGAAGTCAGAGGTTAGGAGCAAATGTTGGCAAAAATTTAAACTAACAGCCTGCAGCAATGTGGCTGCCCCATGTGTTACATTCAAACTGAAGTTTTATGAAATTTACCACATTGAAGAAAAGTACTCTGTACAGTAAACAGAAGTATGCCTGTATGCATTCAAATCTATGACAATTTAACGATTTCCCAATTAGCTCATTTGAATGACTCCAGAAATACTTTTCACAGGGTGAAATATTCAGGGTCCTGTAAATGAGAGTGACTTTGCACAAATCAAAGTTTTCCATTTCGTATAATTTCTATGTAGTCTTGTTCCAGAAAGAAGCAGGAAATAGCAGAGTGATTCAGTATACAAGTGTGCTCTGTATTTCTCCAATAATTTCACCATGTATTGCAGATTCACAGTAATGTTCTGGTGGTCTAAAAATGTTAAAAATTCTGCTTTGAAGACACACTGAATGCAAAATTTATACAAACAAATCAAGGGACAGGTTAAACTCCTAAATCCACAAGCTGAGAAAGATAATGACCACACCATCTCTTCTGCGCAGTTAATTTCTCTTGGAGTATTTTCTTTATACATACATACTAAGTACTATTTAGTACATACTAAATTATTTGTTTGTACACACTCAGCTATCCAAAACATCCATTATAATCTGCATGTTTCAGATTTTTGATACAACAAAATAATTTCTGCTGTTAGAAAAATTAACTATTCAGTTTTATACTGTTCATTTAATATGTAAAAAGAACACTGTTTACTAGCATCACATTTGCAGAGATGTCAGACGGCAGTGAAATTCACCAGTCTCAGCTCTTGTGAAACATGAGGATAATCATTGCTTCATACTCCCCCATTTCATCCTCACATAAGAGACGTGGTTTGCACTTCTGTAATGCATCACTAAGGTGCATTGTCAAAACATACAGGAATGTGATTGTTAAGACCAATTAATGCACACACATTACAAAGTTGTTGATACTGCTAAGGTTGTAGGATGGAAATGACTTTGTGATGTGTGCCCCACATCGGTTCAGAGAGGCCAAGTTCTGGTTTAGTGGGATAAACAAAAGGAGGAAGAAATATGCATTGATATGCAGTATGTACATGGTAACTAGCAGGAAAGAAAATAAAACTGGAACCACTGAACAATTAGTTCCCTGTTGACTCTGTTTGCTGCCCGTCTCTGTACATAAACACGCATACATTACATTATGTAGCTGGCAAAAATGATACAGTTGAGTCCACTCCAAGTATTGTAGAGACCTGATGTGTGGATGATTCTCTTATGTAGACACCATGTCTACAGTATCGGTTTCCTCCAGTTGATTTCAAAGGAACTTGAGTTTGGTTAAGATTGACGTATGAAGGAAATGTTGCTTAACTGGGTACAAATTATTAATTCCCCTGCCTTGCATATTCTGTTGATGACATTGGATATGTAGATATATAGAACTCAAAAATTTGTCACTAACAACTGTCTAGGATAGGATAGGATAGGATAGGATAGAATAGGATAGTGGTTTTATTGTCAAGCATACAGTTGGTATAATACACAGTGAAATGAAACAACATTCCCCAGGACACCAGGTGCTACATAAAGCAACACAAATGGGCAACGCAAAACTACTACTAAAATATACAGGGTGCAATGACAGCAAGTACTGAACTATACATAGCGCAAACAAGAAGCAGACATAACAGAGAGCAGTGCCAACACAGTTATATGTAAAGTATACAGTTTTATGAGCTGTGTAGGATACTCATACAGTGCAGCAGTGCAGTGTTTGTTTGTGTGAGACAGATCAGTGTATCAGTCCAGTCCCTGAGAGTTGAGGAATCTTATGGCTCGAGGAAAGAAACTCTTACACAATCTGGCTGTGGGCCCAGATGCTCTGGCACCTTTTGCCAGACAACAGTAGAATGAACAGTTTGTGTGATGGGTGTGTGGGATCACCCACAATGCAGTTGGGCTTGCGGGTGTAGTGTGTGGTGTAAATGTCCGTGATTGAGGGAAGTGAGACCCTGATGATCTTTTCAGTTGTTCTCACTACTTGCTACAGTCCTTATGATCCGATATGGAGAGAAATGGGCTTTCTTATGTGTATTCAGGATGTAGAGCCGTTGCTGAGCCTTCTTTAGGATGGAACTGGTGTTAAGACACCAGGAGAGCTTCTCTGCCAGGTGGACACTGAGAAATTTGGTGTTCTTTACAATCTCCACAGAGGAGCTGTTGATATTTAACACAGACAAGTCACTCTGCAGTCTCCTAAAGTCCACAACCATCTCTTTCATTTTATCCAAGTTCAGAGACAGGTTGTTGGCTCTACACCAGTCTGTTAGTTATTGCACCTTCTCTCTGTAGGCTGACTCATCAGACTAAAACTGAGTTCTTGCACCATTTTGTGTTGATATAAATGCACAGACTGACACTGCGTGTCTTACCGCTCAGATTTGCATCTCTGTTGGCACAAAATGAGGCTAACCCATCTAGCTGAATGGCAGCATCTGGAGCTCTGTTGCTGAGCCACTTCTCTGTGAAAATGAAGACGAAGCAGTCTCTGCATTCATGCTGGGTAGCTCTCTGTAGTTGGATTTAGTCCAGTTTATTTTACAGGTATTGTGCATTTGTGAGTTTAATGGATAGGAGAGCCGACTGGCTAGGGTTTGTTTTTAACTAAGCACGGACTCCTGCCCATTTGCCTTGCTTCTGCTTTCTCATGCACCGCTTCTGGCATTCCTTCCTCATCCAGCAGCATCAAACAACACCAAGGGCTGCAGGTCTGGTCTCTGCAGCAGGCTAAGGCCTTGTAGCTTTGTGTGCAGGTCACAGTTTGGTTTTGTTAAAGGTGCATTTCTTAGTTGTAAGAGTGTCCTTCAGTGGTACTCATGTACATCGGTTGTACCGACATCCATACGCTAAGACTCGTGGTGCATAGCCAACATATAATCTAAATTATTAACAAAATTAGCACCATAATGGAGATGCTGCTGCATGCTACCACAATGCTGCCAGACTTCACTTGCTGGTTGCCACATTTAGATTCACTTGCACGTGCAGCAATCATCAATGTGATTAGGTATCCATCCATCATGCTGAGTTATGACTCTGGCAGCCAGCATCCGTAGCCCAGCTCCGTGACTCTGCTTCAGCCTTAATGCTCAGTAATGAGATGCCACAGTAAACAAACTTGGTTTTTTCCCAGTATCAAAAATGTCTTATAACAATTGCTTGCACTGAGTTTCCAAAAAACAAAATGAAACTGAGACGTTAACAGTAAAAATGTTTGGTATATGGCAGGTATTAATTTCTCAGATTAAAAAATGATTTAAAAAAATCTATTTTCATCAACTGGCAAAATAATATGAATACATCTTCCATTCATCTTCCATTCATCTCTATCTCACATTCCCAACCTTTTACCTGCTTTATCTCTTGTGTTCTGTCCTCCTGTAGTAATTGTGACAAACAGATTTACCAGGCTACCCAAACCTTTGCATGGCTTCAAGATTTTAGGCATCAAACATCAATTTCAGTTTTTGATGTAACCCAGTAATGAATATAATGCTCTGCATTTCACTCCAAACTCCCCATGTCTGGAGAGCACTGTGGTTAAAGTCAGTTGTGTAATGTAATGAAGTAATACATATAGTACTATAATATATTACTTCCTTACTGTACTTTAGTATTTTTGGGGAGTATCTGTACTTTACTCCAGTTTAAAATTTTCTGTCAACTTTTTCTCCACTACTTTTTTAAAATAAAATGCATAGTTTCACTCTGAAACATTTCCCGCTTCGCATTTTTGTTACTTACTACTATTACTACTACTACAAAAAAAAAAAACATGCTCTCAAAGTTTCAGTTTTCAGTCTATCAGCTCATCATAACAAGCTCAGGCAGGTCAAAAGAGCAGCAGAAAAAAGCAGCATCATCTTCCTCTAGCAAAAGTGATGCATATGTGCACCCGGTGTCCGCCTGGGCACCATCTGAGCAGGATGCCTTCGTAGAGCGGCTGACTCCTAATGTATCCCCTTGGAAGAAGCTTTGCCTGAGGAACACCAAAGGCCATTGAGAGTTGCTTTGACACCAGGAGCAAAGGAGGACTAAATTGTGTCTTTTATACCATATTACTAACAGCAATCAAAGTCTCAATAAATAACACTATATTCTGTAAGGAGGAACTGGGCAGCCAGTCAACCTTGGGCCCCCAGAGGTTTTTTTTTTCCTCCACACTGCGGAGTTTTTGGCTCCTCTCCTCCTATGTTGTCTGGCTTCATGCATTTGAATTAATTCTTATAGTTTCTTCTTCAATATCTGCAATTTCTTGTGTATAGCACTTCGAGGCACATTGTTGTGAAAGGCTCTATATAAAATGAATTGAAATGAATTGAAATTGAATTGAATTTAATTTAATTGATGCTACCCCAACACCTGCAACTTTTCCAGCAACACTTGGAGAAGTGAATGAAACCTGTGGCCATATCTCCAAGTGATGTTCTCCTTTCTTGGTGGGATTCATCACATGAAATGTAGTGCATCCTGCACTTGACAAAAAGCACTGAAATTCTGGCATTCAAAACCTCCGTGTTGAACCACAAAAAACACACTAAGTTAAGTTAAATAACTACAACAATCATTAAAGAGTTATGTGGTTAAAGTATAACGCAGTTAACACTTTTAACATTAATGTTTTTTTACATTAATGTTAAGATAACATTATGTCAGTAATGTGATTGTGAACCTAGCATTACATACACTTCTTTTACTAGCCATGCTGCATTATGGATTTTAATAACATTAACCTTAGCTAACATTAATTGGTCACAAAATGACCAGACAGTAACACAATGGCCAAAAACATCCCTATTTTAATGAGTTTTAACATTAACATAACATTTTTGTCAGTACTGTGATTGTGAATCTAAAATTCAGTAGGCTATGTGTTAACCATGCTGCATTATTGATTTTGCTAACATTGACGTTAGCGGGCTGTAAATAAAGTTGAGAAATTTGGCTATAATGGTAATCAGCCACTGGTCAGCTGTAGCATGATTTTTTTCTCCAGTACATGCATTCTGTTCAGTTTCTGATTTTGGTTTCTTGGACTTGTGTTTTGTTCATGTGTTGTGTTCTCATTCTGCTTGTGTTAAAACACAAAATCTTCCACACTTGCATCTGAATCTGTAATGCCTTCTTTGAGAGTTTTGCCTCTTATTCCATGTGGCAATATAAAATCTAGTGTATAATTGATGGAAATTCGTATCATGTAAAGGGTGGAAATGATATGTGTCGATTCCAGGGTAAGACAGAGGAGACATGAGACAGGTGACAGTTGATGGTTCTTCATCTTCTGTTTCAGTCACAAATGTGTGCAAACAGTACAGTCACACTCAAGACATCATGCTATTACTATTAACTGCTATGTAGATGCTAAATCCAATTTAGTTGCAAATTTATATTTTCTACCCATTTGTTCAACTCAACCTTATGCAGAATAAAGTCAGGATACAGGATTTAGTGCCTGTGTCTCCCAGTTAAAATGAGATAAATGGGTCGTATATCAGTTACATCCCTCCCTCCGCATCAGCCAGTCACAGCTTACAGGAATGCATTTGTTTTACAAAACATGTTCCATTGTGATACTTTCCAGTAGATGTTCCAATCTGGGTCAAATACTCGCACTTGCCCCTAACTCAGAGAGCTCATTCCACATTTATCACACCAATTGCAGGTAACAGGTGACCAAGTACAGAGAGTGGCACATGTGGGACAGTCAGTCTCTCCCATTGTCGATTACATGAGGGTCTGAATCAAAGGTAGTTACGGGCTATAGACAGCAGGGTCTATGTACCAGTATTCCTTGGAAATAAAGTAATCTCTAATGGGTGGGGGGAGCTGACTCACTAAAATACCTTTAGCATGACAGAGACAACAAAGCCTGAGAACACACCTGGCCCTCTCTCCACATAAACAGATTGTGTCAAATGAGCACTACCCCCCCCCCCCCACAACTGCTGAGTGAATGGGTGAATGGGCAAGGAACATCAAGATTATATAATAACCCATAATGATACCATCCTCAGTGGGGTTACGGACAACGGAGAGGCCACTAATTGAACAAGACAGAAATCACATGGCCTGGGGTCTGACATGAAAGATGATTATTATAATTTGTTTTTAAAAGTATGCCACAAAATGTGCTGAAATAAGCCTTTTCATGTGAGCAGCAGAGGTGGCCATGCAGCAGAGAAACCAGAGCTGCTGGTCCTGAACTGCAGACTGGGCTCATGTCTCAGGATGCACACTAATTAGCACACATATCTGCCTTACTCTGCTCTCTGAGAGAGTCACAAAAAAAATTAAGACGTGCATCTTGAAGCCCTCAGCTCTGCCTGCTACAGTCCACCATGTTCTCAGGTCCACACCACACAACTAGTATCAACTCAGTGGACATGCCATAGTCCACCATGTTATTTTGTCCACGTTACAGGTCCTATATCTACTCAGTGGTCATAGCATGGCATACCATGTTCTTCTGACCACACCACAGTTTAGATCCTGTCTCTCCTGAGTATAAAGCCCCATTAGACATCTGCTGTTGTAGTCCATGGATCCAGCAAGCACAGGTTGTCTCTGATTCTCAAACTCTTGTTGCTTATCAAAATCAGGTCTCCTACAGTTTAATATATAGCCTTAAAAATGTGGAGCACAGACAGTTCCTGAATTGTGAGGAAGAGTTTTTTTATGCAGGCTTAGCACATGATCTTCACTGTCCATATTTACATTTTTTTAAATGAAGGATACAACTGTGCAGAGTATGAAGGAATCAACACCAGAAATCCCTAAAGAATTCCACTGTATGTGAGCATTACAAATGAGAGATGAGAGAAAAAAAATCATCTGCTGTCCTTTCTGACACCAGATTTTCAGGTCAGACTTGATAATGGTATTGTTAGTTTTAAGGTGAAACATTATGAAAACCAGCAATGTGTGCTCCATTAGTGTACACAGGTGTTTGCATGGGAACACATTATCATTGTGGACAGAATGGTTATGAGTGGAGGTCTGAAAAACTGGAAGACATGAAGACACCCAGGGGAGACATACTAAGGGACAACAGAAACAAAAGATTTCCTGTGGCTTATTTCCAGGAAGGGATCTTTTTATCACCAGCAGGAGCCCCTTAGCCAGGAGAACCTCACCCAGAGAAACATGCAAAGGTTGAATCGCTGTCATTCTTGATTTTAACATAAAAGCAAACAGAAAGGCCCACTGACTAGACATGTTCACTATCACATAGAGGGGCTCAACACTGTCACAAAGAAAAACTCACAGAAAGATTCAACACACAATCTTCAAAAAAATCTCAACACACTCGAAATCATAGAGCTCAACACTCACAATGACACAAAACAGCTCAACACATTCACAATCATCCAGAAGAACTCGTCACTCTGACAGTTGCAAAGAACTCAATGCCTTAACAAGCACAAACGAGCTTAGCGCTCACAACCACAAGAGAAGATTCTTACATCCTGCTTACAATAGGTTGTGTCTTGAATTTCCTAAATGTTTAACTGAATAAGTTAAGGAATGAAATGGGTCTGGTGGCTCAGTGGTTAGTGCTAGGATTGGGGATTTCAATCCTGCCTCTGCCCTGTGTTTGTGGAGTTTGCACGTTTTTCCTTCCCTTTCTTTTTGGGTTTCTTCCAGGCACTCTTGTTTCCTTCCGCAGTCCAAAGTTGTGTGTGGTAGGCTGACTGGCATTTCCAGATTGTCCATAGTGTGTGAATGTGTGTGCACTTGAGCTCTTAGATGGGTTGGCACCCTGATGTCGCCTGCCTTGTGCTGTGGGATAGGCTCCAGAACCACTTCCCCCACCTCCAAATCCACCCTGATCCTGTGTAGGATAAGTGGCATGGATGTATTACACATTTATTAACTATGTTGACTGTCTTCTGGATGGAACATTTTTAAGAGCAAATCAGTCTATAAGAATGCAGGAAACTGAAAAATGTTCCATGACTCCTATGAAGACAGAACAGAGACGATGGAAATGAGTTCAGGTGAAAGTTATGCTCTACTACTGTAAATTTACAGACAAATCAGAGGTCATAATGGAGCTTCAGTTGAAGATGACTGGCAGCAGTCTGTTGTAGGCATGCAATCCTTTCACAAGATGGGTACAGGACAGTCTGTGTCATATGGTATTTCTACGGACCTCCTATATCATGTTAGTTCTTCCTAACCTCCTTTCTGACCTGCTACAGATCTGCTGCATGTCTTTGACTGTCACTTGTATTTACAGTTCATTTCTTGGATTGTTCCAAAAATAAAAAAAAAATGCAGTCAGTGACAGGGAATAGATTTGATAACTGGATCTCCAGACATCTCGAACTCTGCCATGTCCTGAATCACCATCATAGGCACAAATCGGCTTTAGGTATCAGAAGAATTGCATTTGTGACACTATTTCTCTAACGTGAATTTGTAGCCAAAAAAAGCCCTTCAATTTAACAAATCTGTGACCCAGAAGTAAAAGGCACTGTCACCATGAATCTCCACAGCATTACTTGCAGAATCATGCTAAAAAACCTATACCTCCAGCTTGGACCCTTTCTCTGTATTTTTCCAATGACAAAAACAAGTTATATAATTTGCGTCAAGCCGCCTGGTGGGCCCTGTTATCTGTCATAAATAACCTTTATTAATAAACACCTAATTTCCTGCAATAATCTGAAGCGTAGAAATAAGCAAACGTGTGTGATTAGCTGCTCTGCCTTGCAACATGCTGATCATCTGCAAGTTACACTGCAAACAAACATTATTTGTTCACCAGCACACAGGGGAGCGGCTGCGATATGTAAGCGTGCCCACTTCTATTACTGCACTCGGAAAGTGGAAGTGGGTGAAAATGCAAAACATGTGCTTTCTTCCATGTTAATAAAAGTGAGCGTTAATTGTTCTGGGTTTTATCAGATAACTTCTGTAGAAGAGCTACTGAACGTTTGTCAGCATGAGCCCTGAGCCGAAGCCCTTCTTATGTAAATAACAGAGAAGATAAGTGAAACTGCAGTTCCTAAAACACAAGCGCAACACAAAGGAGCTCTTCATCCTGTCTTTCAATTGATTCCTCTTTCATCTGAGGTGTTAGTAATCGGGTTTTACTTCTATTTTAACTGTGTGCATGCTGACATGTTTGAAAATATTCCACAAGTTTGATGGGTTTGATGAACCAGGGGTCTGTGGATCTAAAGCTTCCATTGAAATGCCTGTTTCTGGAGATCCTGTAAGGGGTCTTGCAAGTACTTAGTGTGGCAGGGCAGTGCAAGCAAACAAATTACCAAACCCAGTCAGCTTTCATGGCTCAGGTTACAATATGTTATGATGCTCTCATGTTAGCACTACAGGGTACAGCATGTCAGGTGCAATGGCAGGTCACGTGTGGGAAAAATGCTCCTGTGAGTGTAGTGAATTGAACACTTCAGATGCCCTTTATCTGGATTGTGTTCATTCCCAAAGGTTTGCTCTCTGAGATCACGTTTTAAAAGAGCAAAAAAAAAAACATCAGGGGAGTACTTTGGCAGGCCCATGAACCTCAGGGCTGCAGCCTAGCAACCAAGAGAAAAATGTGAAATAAGTAGAAACGTAGCAACAGCTAACAGGGAGAAGAAAAAAAAACCCTCCTTTGTCAGTAAGAACCAGCATTAAATATTTACCAAAATATCCCTGCCTGACCTAGCTGACACGCTGCATGTCTAATGAACCAGATGTAGTTAGACCCTCACACCCACTGACTGCTCCGCATGTATTCACCTGTCCTGTTTGACCTCCTGATGACAGTGGCATAGGAAGAAGTTACAAGCCAAACACTAATATTTTGTTGCTCACCTGAGACATCACCCAATCAAATTACAACTTCACCGATTTAAGTAGCTGAATGTTTAAGTGGAGTGCTTGAAGGTAAGAATAATGCTCCAGGTCAGCAGCACACCTCTGAGGACATTTTATTCCTTTAATCAGTGTGCTTGATATTGCATCTACCAGAATCTATCCTTGTGAGCAGATACCAGTAAATCACACACATACACATGGAAGTAACATCCCCCTATATTAATTTCTCTCTGTGCAGGAGCATTTCTACACTCCATAGAATCATCCTCCGATACTCTACTTCTCATTCCACTGCTGGCACACTCGCTTTTTGTTTCGCTCTGTGAGCAGGAGAGATTAAGGATAACAGGGCAACGGAGATGTGCTTTGGGCTGGAATCACATCCAGTGTGCATCTGTTGTTTTCCTGGTAATAAGTACACTCCATGGGCCATAACGAGACAAAATCAAGAGAGGAAGCACACAAGGTGTTATCACAGCACGGGCTGTAACTCATTGTGCAAGTCAATATGTCCCCTTCTGGGAATGTGGCACAGGGGCGGTTTCAGAGTAGAATGTCACCTGGGTGAAAGCAAGCCAGATGCCCCTGTCCACTAGTCCTTTGCTCAGAATGATTCTGCCAGCTGAAGCACGTCTATGTAAATCGGTCAGCTTCACACTCACATAGAAATGTGGTTGCATTAAAATGGTGACTAGTGTCCAATCAGGCACAAGGATTTTTTTTAGATTATCCAGACCTTCCTCAACTTAAGTCAAATCAAATCAAATCAAATCAACCTTTATTTATATAACACCTAACAACAATCACAAAGTTGCTGTAGGTCCTTTAAAAGCATAAAACACATGACACAAGAACTGAGAGATTACAAAATATATAAGAAAAATACATGAAGGCAGTATGGGGGCAGACTGGTCAATTCTTATATACAATGCTTTGCAATAACCCAATTGAGAACTAATAAATGCATGAATAGCTTTCACCAAATCCTCTGGCAAATAAATGGTTTAACCTTTGCCAGCAAGAGAAATTGAAAAAAGCTTGTCCTAACAACTGAACTGATTTGCTTGTCAAAACGCAAATCAGAATTAAAAATCAGACTGTTTTTTAACATCTGTCTTACAATTAGAAGTTAATCCACCTAGAGTAGAACAGGAGTTATCCAGTGCTCCACTTCCACCATCCATTCATCCATCCATCCATTCACTTTACCACCTTATCCAATTCTGGGTCACGAAAAGCCTGGATCCCATCCCAGGAAGCACATGGTGGGGGACAAGCTAGATGGAGTGCCAACCCACTGCAGGGCACATGTGCACACACTATGGGCAATTTGCAACCTAACCCACATGTCGGAGGAAACCGGAGAATCCGGGGAAAGCACTACAAGCACAGGGTGAACATGCAAACTTCATGCACACAGACCCAGGTTGGGGGTCGAACCCTGGGTCTGCAGGTGCAACAAAAAAGCTCTTATTTGCCAGATGAGAGTTAAACCAATAAGAGTTAAACTAATACCCCCTACTTAAAATGGTAGAATGATAAATATGAGGTCCTCCAATAGGAAATTCAGTTGTGAAGAGTTCATTGCTCTCTGTTTGTGACAAATCTGGGGAAGATGGGTCAGGGGTGACAGGGTAAGGAGGAGAAGCAACCTTCTGTTTGCTCTGTTCAATTGCCAGTTGGCTGGAGGACAGTACAGTGTGGAAGGGTCTTCCAGATGAGAAGACCAAAGGAAGTGTGAACAGTGGCTGTGTTACCAATAACACAGACAGGAAAAACAATCCATGCCATATGAAACTCATAGCAGAAAGACTTTCAGTGCATGTTTGCTTTCTACTTTTCATGTCCAAAACCTTTTAGACAGAAGCCAAATTGACAAAATGTGGTTCGTCTGTTCTTTTCTAATGTAATGCATCAGCAGCTGTGTACCAACATCTTTACTTTAGATGTGGCTGGTTTGGAAAGACCTGTACTGATGTAAATATTTAAAAAAGTGAGCTATCACGCTGCTGACGATAATACTAAACCTCCCCATGTGTGAGCCATTACACTTCAACACCCGCAGAGTATACACAGCAGGACTGCCCATACCAAAAAAGACCAAATAAATGGCTAGTCAAAAATATGTCCAGAGTTTGAACCTTTTCCTTTTAGGGTAGTGTGATGTAATAAAGCCTCTTACTGTGACAGGTTTGAGAGTATGATGCCTCTATACATGGCTTACCTCAGACAGCTGACAGGCTATAAAGATTGTGAACTCTATCAAAGCTAAGGCTGAATTGGAGCTCAATAACATTTTCAATGTTAGGGTGTAAATGTACACCAAAGCACTTTCTATAAAGTGGCATGGCTGCTTTACCTGGATGGATGGCATCTCTCTACACATTGTCAGCCTCTCTGTACCCATATGACTCACTCATGACAAGGCAAGATCAACACAAACCCAACAGGCCTGAGGAGTTCAGTGACACAAAGAGAGAGGAATCTGTCTCTCTGATCATTTATACCTGGAAAGGCTTCAGCCCAGCTGTGGATGCTGTTATCATCGTTACATGGTCTGAACTGCCTTTTCCTGTGCAACAGGGTTTTAATCCTCAAACGCTGTGCCGAGTCAGCCATATCGACCTGTCTCGAAAGTTTATTGAGAATCCATTTCTGTGCTGTTGCTATTTCTGACTTTCTGACATTTAGCCACAAAGTGGATAATGGAAACTGGCACAGCAAATGAGTTCATGAAGAAGATGTCTCGTGGTTTTTGTCTCTCATTTTCTGACACAGAAAAAAACAAGGCTGGAGTAGCTGTGCTTTTATATTGCAAAAATGTCAGTAAACTTAAAAGTTTATCTTCAGTTAATCCATATCACTGTTGCTTTGTGAATATAGCCCCGCTGTGACTAAACCAAAGTCGCAGCATAAAATTGTGCATATTCCTATTTGCGACATGACCATGCAGTAAACAGACAGCATTTTTCAGTCAACAGGTTCAGGGCACCATCTGCCAAATCAGTAAAACGGGGCCTAATACAGTAGATTTGCAGGTGCAGATGATACGTGGGATGTTGAGTGTTTAAAAAAAAAACACTTAATTTCATAAGCACTTTGTTGCATTTGCATGAGCCAACATGAGCCACAGACCCCCTCCTGGTTAAGATTCACTCCATAATAGCTGAACTCTTTTCTTTTTCAATCCAGATCAGTTTTGTGCAGATAGCAGTATTCTGTCTAACTGGCCCTGTGGAATGAGAGCTCATTATCACTGAACCTGGCACACTGTTCCACATGATCACCATGTGAACAGCCATGTGCATGTTAGTTTTACTGCCTCTAATGTGATCAGAGGGGCTGCGGTTGTTACAGACATATTCAGCATTTAGTATTTATTGACTTGCAGTGTTAAGGAAACATTTGAGGAGAACACAAAGGGATCAATACATAGAAATGTTATGAAGTAGATGACATTTAACATTTGGCAGCTGCATGGTGTACTGTCCTGAGTTCGGCATTCGTGACAAGAATGTTCCTGTTTTAAGTCTTGGATGATATGAAAATAGAGACACAAAGAGGAAATAAATTCATCATCAGAACGTGGTGGTTTAGGACACACAGTCAGAAATGAATAAAACACGTGCGTATGCGCAGGTACATATGTGCTGTCACTTGGACATTTAGAGGGAATGGCTCATATCAAGCGAATGCTGGAAACATAAACTAGACAGTAAATGGGAAAGAGGGTGTGTGTACGGTACATATGAACTGTGTGATTTATTTGATGTGGTACAACTCAAACCACAACTCTGTTATTGCAATCAAACCCCTCACAGAACTGCACACCTGTTCTTCATTTACTGCTTACTTACATTTACTTATGCCACAGATGCCATTATGTGAGGTATTGTCAATGTTCAGTATTGTCTCTCAGTGCTTCTCTAATCATTGTGTTATTTTTTGTTTGTTTCCCCTCCTTGCTTCCGTGCTCTCCATATGATGTAGATTCTCTGTCTTTAATGTGAAGTGAGGGCTCACTGGAAAAGGTCCTGATGCTGGGAAAAATTGCAGGCAAAAGGAAAAGGGGGCGGCAGAGGATGGCATGGTTGGATAGTATCATTGACGCAGTGGACATGAGTTTGAGTAAACTCCAGCAGACGGTGGAGGACAGGAAGGCCTGGCGTGCTGTGATCCACGGGGTCACGAAGATTCGACACGACTAAACGACTGAACAGCAACAACCCTGTCTTTGGACAATTCTTGGAATCTTGGACTTTTACTTGTGGCTTAACATTTCTGATTGTGGATTTTGGGTCAGATTGTGGCTTAAAAAATGTAGCATTCTCTTACATGCCACAAGACATCATTGGATGTTCATTGCACAGTTGTACCATGCATGCAACTGTCTGGACACATCTGCATTTGTTGTTTTTTCCATTCATTTATTAAGTTTTTTTCTTTAATATGTCACCCGTGTATAAGTACCATATATAAGAACAGTATGTCGTGTACAAGGTGTACTGTGTATATTAGAAGTGCCATGTCTATGAGCTGTATGATGTGTACAAGGTCTAATATGTATATTAGGAGTACGAAGGGCTTCACAGAGCACTGGGCTTGCAGCATATGTAATTTCACTGGAGAGAGTAGGAAAAGAAGAAAGCAGAGTAGTGTTTCAGCATCTCTTAAAGAGTGTTATTGACCTCAATAGATGGCAAGTCATTGGCAGACTGTAATTAGCAATCCCTTCTGCTATAATGCAGCTCAAGGGGGAAGGGCAGGAGGTCATTAGAGAAAGAAACTGAAATTCATCCAATTAATCAGCCAATTAAAAGGGAGAAGAGCTGAGAGATTACATGGTTTACAGTCCTGCTCTGCAGTTTGCTCATGTCCATGTGACCTTTTTTCTGGCAATTCTTTTCCTAAGATAAATACCTATAAACTTATCTTAACAAAATCTTAACAAACCAATAGTTTATAGGTGATATAGCATTAAGGAGATTGTGTTCATATAGTCTTTGGAGAATTTGACATTAAAATGACCTAAGTTTGTGAGAGAAATCAGTTCTGTAGTGCCTGCCGTTTCATATCATATCACACATAACACAAAGGGCAAATTATATGGTCACATAACTATCTATAATAATGGCAATTGAACACTAGCACAGCATGCAAACAATGAATATATTACTATAAGACTACTAGTGCTGCATTCAATCTATAAAAACAAATTTTTAATTTTAACTGTACACACCCAAATTTATTCTGACCCTAATACAGCTCTTTCCACTAATATGACTGATACACATTAAAATCTAAAGTCTAATGAAAAATGGCTTTCCTCTGGAGGGCTCTTGATAGAAAATTTATTAACAAACATCTTGCAAGGCAAATGTATTTTGGATATGTTGTTTTTTGTAGGTGAAAGATAACTCTTAATAAATCGATAGTTTAAACAGAATTCAATTTCTTTCCAACTACTCCTTGAAATCACATAACTATGTGCATTGGTCTTTTGTGGGGTTCTGTAATTTTAAACAGTTACAATGAGTCCAAAAGTGTGAAATGCACAAATATTTGAAGTACCAGCACTACTGAACTGTGTAGTCAGGATGGAATGTAAAATCACAGGTAGTGTTTTAATTAGCATTCTGATTTATTGTTACAGCTTTGCTCCACGTGTCATGACAGGCAGGCAGAAACCAAGGCAGGACAAGGTCTATTCACAGACAGGATTTTTTAAACAAAAACAAGTGCACAACTATAAACGAGATGGAATAAAAACCAACACAAATAACACATGGCAATACACAGTGAAAGAAACGGCACAAAGCAGTGGCATTAAGTGACAGCACGAAGCAAGGGCAAACATACTGTAACGACTTTAACACCAGAATACACCACAGTGAAACACCCAGCCAAAATAAGAAGCAACAAGAAATACAACACAAGTGAAAACATGACACAAGGAGCAACAAGAAAACAAGGAAATTAGATGATGAGATGCTGAGAGAATGTAATGTAAAATTTTATTTGCTCTTATCCAACAATACACAATTCCCCATCATAATATAAGTATCAAAGTATATTAGTCCTTCAGAGGTATAAACAAAAGGTAAATCTAATCCTGTGGTTTTTATGAATTTCTGAATCATAGCTTGGGCAATTTCATACTCACCTGGCAGGCAATGGCTCTCTATGGCTGTCAGAGCACTCCTCTACAACATTCTGTATTGGTATAATTTAATTTGTGAGTTAAAACAACCACATATATAAACACAATGGTTAAATAACGGTGTTTCTTTTTGTTTCTTTTTGCCTAATGAAACTATGAGAATATGAACTGGTGCACAGTTGAACTGCTCAGAATGCCCACAGTTTCCATTTATTTATTTAAAGTCGTGAAGCATGCAGCTACTGATGGAGGAAAACAGGACAAATAAACCACCTTTTAAAGAGTACAAAGAAACGTCACCAGAGCTGACATGTCCTGTGCACCCCACTGTGGTCCATTCTTATGAAGATTGCGTTACCAACCTTTCACCACAATGTTTGAATCTATATTTAAGCTGTCAAATGACAGCTTCTTCATGGACTAAGACCAGGAGCATTGACGGCAGGTGTTAAAATATTTCTCCCTTCAAAGTAAAACAAAGGAACAATCTCCATGTTCATTTATAACTGTAGAAACGTGGAAATCTCTAAAAATTGCAAACCTTTGCTTCTCCTTACAGCAGATATTGATCGCTTGCTTGGTGACAATAACAAAGTGGTAAGTTGTATGTATGTATGACAGTATGCCATCCTCAGCGTCACTCCCCACAACATCACCAGGTAACAGCAGTGTGTGGAGCACATACAATAAAATGTGCTGTTTATTGTGCAGTATCCCCAGAAAACATGCAAAATTCCTAAAGATGCTGCAAAAATGTAATATGACAGCCAATTCCTAGAAACACAGTGCAAACATTGCAAAAGGTTGCTGTAAATTCATTAAAACACTGTGTAAGGATTGTGCAACAGCTGCAATATGTTGAAATTTGTAAAATGTTAAGTAAATTCCTTAAAATGGTGTGGAAATAGATTAAATCCCCAGTACGCTTCTGGGTGTCCTAGCTCACAGGTCCTCCTCCATAATACTATGACATTAACTACTAAGGCACATATTTCAGTTATTATATTTTATTTTGCATATGGCCCCCTTAACATGCTTGACCTATGGGTGCCCAGCTCACCCTGGCGATATATTCAGCCTAGCTAAAATCATTGTGAAGATTCTGCACAATGTGCATTCCTTAAAATGTTGCTTAACTTTCTTGCAAACTGCTTATGATATTGGTTAACTTTTTGTAAATTCTATAAAACATTGTGGAAATGTTGAATAATTTTGTTGAAAAATCCTGAAGACACAGTGTGGAAACGTTGAATAACTTTGTTGCAAATTCATAGAATTTATGGAAATATTGCATAACTTGAGACTTGCTTGAGACACTGTGGAAATGTTGTATAACTGCTTGCAGTATATTTTTTACTCTGACTCTGACACGACTGCGGTTGCCAGAGAATGGTGATGTACTGCAGACAAAAGTGTTAAGAATAAACATCAGCAGCTATTTGTACTGAAGCAGCCACCTGCTACCTCATTACATCATTCATCATTGTCTTATTAAATTAATCATTTAGCAGACGCTTTTATCCAAAGCAACTTACAACATTTCGTACCTGTTAAAACAAGCTAGTGCAGGGGTCTTGCTCAAGGACCACCAGGTGACTGGGCTGGGATTCAAGCTAAGAGACTTCTGCATCCCAGCCTGACATTCTACCCATTGAGCCACCTGGCTTCCCATGACAGCTTCGGCATCCGGTTTTGTTACTTGCTGCCTTTATTCTCCAGTTTTGTCATGGTCTGGAAAGGCAGAATACCATGAGCCAGGGCAAGGTATATTCACAGAGAGGGTTTTCATTACCAAAAATTAGTACAAAACAAAGAACACGTCTTCATGTTTGTTAGAATGGAGACTCCCTGAGTCCTGGACAGCCACTGCCCACTCATCTGCCCTACCTGGTAATCTCAAAATGGTGAAATTTACATGATTGACTTCAATGTTGACTTTGTTAGAGTGCCGACAGGTGATCAAAAACTGATGGGCAATGGCTGGCAGGTAGGGCTAGCTTTATAGGCTGCTGCTTTGCTGGACCTTCTGTTTTAGAGGTCTGGTGTTGTGTCATGATTAGTGGACAGAAACCAAAGCAGAGTAAGATCTGTTCACAGCAGATTTCATTAACTCTAATGAGTACAAAACTATAAAGAAGGATGGATAAAAACTAACACAAAGGGCAAAAAGCAAGTGGGAATGCACAAAGAAAGAGCGTGAGAAAATGACTAAGCAATAAAGAGCAAATACAATCATTCAGAAAAGCCAAACGTGCCTTTACCAACACGCCACACCACAGTAAAACACCGAACCTTAAAAAGAAACCTATAGGAACCACAACATAGGTGCAAACACTAGACAAAGACCAATGATAAAACAAGGAAATGAAGAAATGCATTAACAAGAAAACGAGGGGGCGTGGCAACAAAACCAGGACATCTAGACATACTATGACAAATTTTAGCTTGGTTACCCAAACATATTTGTATTTTTCACACAAGTGAAATGACAGGTGTTGACTATTGTCAGCCAGATGCTAATGGGATGACCCAGAGGTGTTCTGTCCTCTCAGTGTTTGTAAGATACTCTTTGAGGTGCAGCCTCAACTTCCTGCCCGGTAATGGGCGTTCCTGCCGAGTGTTAATAAGTACGAGACGGTTTGTTCTGTGCCCTGACAGCGGCTGCGCTGTGCAAATTTACACTATAAACTATATTACAAAGAGTGCTGACAGCTGTTCAGGTCACGCTACTTTGTTCAGGTCCCCCTACTGTGTTCACGTCTTCCTGCAGTGTTCATGTCTCCCTGCCGTGTTCAGTTCTCCCAGCTGTGGTACTCCTGTGATCCATACACTCTGCTGATTGAGATTCAGGAGCTAACAGGGCTGTGCATCCAGGTGGAGAAAAAGGTAGCAGAAACAGGTCAGCTCCATGGAATTTTTGGATATGAAAATGTTCAGTTCTGCCAAACCTCTCTCCTCCCCATCCCCCTAGATTTGTTCTCAGGCCCTGCTGTGAGAACAGGAGCAAACACGACAAAGGTGAGGATATGAACAGTTGTGTCAAGTGGGCCACCTTATACAAGGTCATGTGCAACATCAGCAGAGCCATGCATAACCTCTAACCCTGGAGGCTGTCTGCTACTCATCTACCAAAAGGATGGCATACTGGTATCTAACAATAACAAGTGGCATTGCCTTCAGCCCTCTTTCTCTCAATCAGAGAAAGAACTGTAGGTCCATGTCAGGGGTAAAGGTGGAGACATGGATTCCTTAAATAGATTCATCAAGGATAGCTCCACCTTTTCTAAAACACATTAAATTCTTTGTAACTGAGTTCTTTACAGAGCAAAAAACAGCTGGGGTTTTATCTCAAGCAGTTCTTGTTTTGATAACACCTGCTGCCATTACATGATCCTACTTTGGTCTCAAACCAACCAGACAGAAGATGGGCCTATTTGTACATTAACTATATTAACACTGGGTACCGTCTCCTTCTGCTCTCAGTTCATCATGACATGGATTTCACAAGATTTGGAAACATTTCTTCTGATGGTTCGGGTCGAAGTTAACACGACTGCGTTACACAATTTCAGCAAAAGTGAAAATATGAGATCAACGGTTACAGAAATACCCAAACCAGCTCATCTGGTACCATCAATCATGTCACAGTCAAAATCACTGATATTACAATTTATCCCCATTCATGTTTGATGTGAATGCTAACTGAAGCTCCTGACCTGTTTCTGCATGATTTATTGCATTGCAATTCTGCAATATGATTGGCTGCGTAGATGATTGCACAAATAAGCAGGTGTGCAGGTGTTCCTAATAAAGTGCTAGGTGAGTATACATGTCAGTCTTGTAAATAAAGTCAAGCACATTGGAAGCACAAAACAGGAAAAATATTTGTAATGCTGGACACACATGCTTGGCTCTGAGAGGCAGTGCAGGCTCATCCTGATGGTTAAAAACACAAATGCTGCTGGTCCACATGTTTGCTGTCAGGTTCATCCTGATGTTTGATAACACCAAAGTTGCTGCTCCTGGCTACATTTGGTCTGGGAGCAGGACCAGATAAATGAAGCAGGACCCAGGCTGGCTACCATGGGGCTCCACCTAGGACCACACAACACTGTATTTACTTTCCGTATCTACATGTTCACACAATCATTTGCTCTTGATCCACCTTTATTTTTGTGGTCATTTTCTCTGGATTCCTAATAAGAATGTCTGCAATAGAGGGATCAGGTATATACATCTTAGACCAGAAAGTAAGCTGTCTAGAAACTGACAAATTGGTTAGAAAGAATAACTACAAATTAATCTACAGTCTTAGCAAGCACCATATGAGCTCTTTTCATGTTAATGTAGCAAATACTCATTTTATGATATGCATCAAAAAGATATTTCTTCATTTGTGCCCAACTGTGACAGGCAATAGAACAGGTATCACAACCCAAGTGCTTTGTTAGGCCTCATTACTGTCTATCTGTAGATCTCAAGAGTGCCTATTCTACTGTGGTCAGTGTGTGTCCAGTGTCGAGAGCACCCATTTCATCTGTCTGGTCAGCACACAATCGCAGTCAAGAGCTCCCATTTTGATGGTCTGCTGGGCATACAATTGCAGTCAAGAACGCCCATCCTGTCTGTCTGTTCAATGCATATCCACTGTCAAGAGCATCCGTTCTGTCTGCTCAGCACACAGTAGTAGTCAAAAATGCCTGTCCTGTCTGTCTATTCAGTGAGCATTTGCTGTAGAGAACGACCATTGTGTAGTCCACAGTTCAGAGCACCTTTTCTAACTGCCTACTCAGCACACAGTTGCTGTCAAGAATGTTTCTTCTGTTAGTCTGCGCAACACTTGCACAGGCATCTCTGAACACCACCGAATACAACTGAAGCATGTCAAATTACTCTGGAGGCTTGATTCAAAAATCAATATATCTCTTGGGGTAGATAAAGCCTTCATGTGTTGCGACTGAAGTTGAAAAGCTTTGCTATTAAAGACAACAGCTGTTTATTCCGCTTGTCAACAAAGCCCTTATTAAAGAGAAAACATCTGAGCTGCCATGTACATGACAGTACTCTTTCTTTAATATCACTTTTTACCATATTGGAACTTCCGAGGTCTTTCTGTCTAGCAGTAGACTGTACTATACCTAGGGAATTGATGCTGGACACACTTGCTCTGTTCCACTAATCACATTCCTTAAGCCAGAGCCCCACAGGAAGCAAACTTTACCATATCTCAGTACCAGCTGGGAATTTTCACTACTCAAGAGAGGATCAACTGAATTCCCAGCTGGGAACATCAAGCAAAGTTTCTCAAGTTCATAAGACTGACTCTACATCCCTAAGTGATTAGTGTGAATACTAATTTCCAGTACTGGACCTATTAATGTGGGAAGTGATATTTCTGTCCCTTTGCTTCTTCCCTCTTTTGTGTACTTTCTGAGGGAAGATAAACATCCATATTCATTAGGGATATAGTACAGTCCGTGTGTCAAAAACCACTGGTAGCTCTGGTCTACAGTCAGTCTGCTGCTGGACTGATGATATGGTTCCAAATTAATTATCCTGCAGGTAAAGACCTGACCTTTCAGCTTCCTCTTTGCTGACACCTGCTGGTACTCGAAAAACAAAAGCATTCACTTCTTTGACCCTTATAAGATCAGGGCATGATTTCAGGTGTTATTCTGATGGCATTTGTCTCTTCTTCCTCCACAATCCCTGAACCCTCCTTCTTAGGCTATGCACATCCTTAGTTTTCAATCAGTTAGCATGTCAATATTATGGTACATTGCATAAAAAAACTGAAGAACACTGAATCAAATTGCTCAAATTGGTACCAAAGTTACCGATGGTCCTACACAAAATTACAAGCAATTAAGGTAAACTTGGGTTATATATTTTTTTGTGCAATGTTGCATAATTGATTACTAAATCAGTCTAAACATACATTTGGGGCAAAATAATTGAGATATTTGTCTTGTTACTGAAAAGGTATACAGAAGCTGAAGTTTTGGGTTATATTTCCTTTTCTATTGAGGTGACTAATTACTGACTGTGTGCAGGTGGGACATGTTGTTTGGGTACATTCAGACATTCCGAACCGTCATATCGACTGGCAAGAATATGCAACAAATACTTCTTTAAGCCATGAAGACCATGAAGTGAATATTAAAAAATGTCTTACCATTTAAAATGTCTTGAGTGTTTTTCAGTGTCTGTTACAAGAGCTACTGAACTGATAACCGTAAGTGTTTAATGGGACTGTTATCCATACCTGGCTTTACAAACAGCTCAGAACACGCTGTTGCAGATGAAGAAGTTAACCAGTTCAATGTCAACTTCAAAAAATATCTTCTTGTAATTGGAGGTGAGAATTACTAAGAGACCTGGCACTACTTACAAGGTTAATATCAAAATATGAAATGACACAACCCACCATCAAATCTGAGATACCAACAGTGAGGATTTGCTCTGAAGGTACATAAATACAGTTATACTTTTCACTCGCCCCTGAAAGCACGAGGTGTTCTTACTGTGTTAATTGGCTGAAACCTACTGCTCTGCTGAGGTCACCATTAAACAGGTCATTCTGGTGTTTTTTTTTTTTTGGACTCAGAAGGCATGCTAGAACCCAAAGTGGGATTTGGAATGTATGATTTTGTAGCATTATGATGTCCCTTATGTTAGGGGTGTCCATTGTTACAGAATCCTAATTTTTAAGGTTTAAGTGAATGCACTTTTATCAGACTGACTGTTGAAAAAAAATCAATTTACAGAAGCCATTAAATGTTGGAGGGGTTTCCATTCTTTCATTTCAAAGGTTGAAACACAAGTTCTGATAGAGCTGCAGAACAGCAGCATTTGAACAAAGAACAAAACTTACAAAGAAATGAAAAACGATGTCCCATAATCAATGTAAGGGTACAAAAACTAGATAAAACCCCCCTAAAAAACAGAAAAGTGTAAAGCCAAAGCTGGATGAGATATTCTGGTAGAATAAAACAGAACACTTTTTGCCCACACTCACTGACATAGCTATACTTGAACTCTAGGTACGAGTCCAGTCAGAATCACCTGGGTCTTATTACCTGAGGGGCTTGTGGGCAGAGGGTTGGTGTTACTCCCCTTAGTGCCTTCCCCAAAGTCACTGAGACCCAGAGGTACTTTGCCACATGCAGAGAAAGGAACTGAAGTCAATGTACAAAGTCACATTCAATACTCTCATTAAGGGTACACAGGCAAAAAGTAAAGAAAAAACTAAATATAAATATCCCATTATCAGTCTCAAAAAGACAACGGACAAGCATGGATAACATGGATAGTTAAAGAGTAGTGAGTTAGGTTACAGTTACACTAAACAGATTGCAGAGGTGTCATGACATGATTCAGTAACACAGGGGCTGAGTTAATTACGCCCTAAGCTATGCTGGACTTGTCATCCTTTGATTCTCTCCTTCTCTCTCATTTTTTGCTGCTTTTGTCTCAGGAGCCCTAGGGATCTATCTTTCCTTGTGAAGAAAAAACAGAAAATGCCTTTGAAAGCTGCTAGAATGTGGGGTGTGGTTGTACACAGAAAAACAGGCAGGTGCCGCATGGTCCCACAGCGCAGGCCTTTTAAAAATTAATTGCTTGTTAATTTTAATGCTTTTTGCCATTTTAAATGTTAATTGCTTTTTTATGCTTGAAAGGACTGCATGTTGGGCTGGTTTCAATGCCTTTACTTACTCCACAAAGGCCAACGCAGATCCTACACAGCACAGAAAAACAACCATGAAAATACATGAAACCATTTAGCCTTTTGAGCATGTTCTCATCCTGAGATATTGGGATAATTACATTGCCACTGACGACACTTGTGAAAATGAACAGTTGAACACAGGAGGGCCTTGTGCCCTGGGCTGCTCTTTTACTGCTTTGTAAGATGGCATTAAAAGCAGTGACATTTGAGCGTTGAACTCTTTCTACGACGCTGTTGCCAGTGTGAGCAGGGATGTGTACATGCAAAAGGGCGAACTATGACACATAGTCGGTAGGCTACGGTGAGAGCAGGGTCACCAGGCAGAGCTGCTGAGCCATCAGTGCTGAGGAGGCCATCCTGAAGAGTCCTTCTGTACCTCTTCTGGATTTATGGAGCTTTTCCCCTTGACAAGGTTGGTTCATGGGGAAAAAATGGTAACAATTATTTCAAATTTTTAAAAACAAACCCTTCAATGAGGTGCAAAGCTGTGTTATTGCTTTGTGCCTAACTTAAGAAAATATCATCATCTTTTAAGACCCCATTAGCCCTCTGATTAGAAAACAATGTTCTGAAACATTACCAAGTATTTTTTTCCACATAAGTATCTAAAACTGAGTCTGAGAGAAAGTGTGAGAAGCGAAAGCAGACAGCACCAGTGCCAGGTTGCCCAGGTACTCAGACTCTTAGTTTGCAGAGAAGTATCATGGGGCGGGTGGACAATTACCTTTGTGTAATTAAAACCTGAGTCAGGAACTCAATCATGGTCAAGGACTCTGCAGTCTTCAACATCAATTGTTTCCATCCATATGGGTACCATATAGGGAAAGATTACTTCAGTGAGACCACACAGAAAGTCATTATATCTAAAGATAATATCTGCATGATCTGCCACCCACAGCATTTTCTGAAGATGCTACAAGAATACAATAATTATTTCCTAAACCAAGTCTAGAGGGGTTAGGAAGTGTTTCCCAAAAGAGTAGGCAGGCTGATTTTACTGAAACTGAACAGCAAATCTGTAAGAGCTTGTAGCTTGGCAATGAGGTGTTGCATTGTTTTGACCTGATAATTAAAGTAACATTAAATAACCATTACAGTACACTATTAATAATATGTTCCTCTATTTTGACAGCTCATTCTGTTACTAATGAATAATGTAATCAATAGGCTTTGATACTACTGGCTTAACTTAACTGACCAAGACGCATACTCTGCATCACCAGAAAAACAGAAACCAGAGAAAAAATGATTTAGGAGTGTGTGAGAGAGGCATCTGCAAACTTTTACAGAATTAAGCCAACAGATGAAGAACTGTGGTAGGGACACAAACAAGAAATGGCTAAGCTTTGTTCTGGTTGGAGTCAACTGTCCTTCACAGATTTACTATGTTGGCATCACTGGAAACACCAATAAGCTGTGAACCTCAACTGTGTTTTGAGTTGTTTACAAATCCTATTCCAAAAAAGTTGGGATGATTTGTAAAATGGAAATAAAACAAAAATGCAATGATGTACAAATTCTTCATGGCATATAGTCAATACAGTACAGCACAGAGTCAACATATTTAACAACAATCAATGTAAGCTGAAACTGATCAACTGTATTGAATTTTGTAAATAAATGATTATGATGAATTTGATGGCATGTTTTAAAAATGTTGGGGCACAGACATGTTCACCACTGTGTTACGTCACCTCTTCTTTTAACAACATTCAATAAGTGTTTAGGAACAGAAGACACCAGTTGAATTGAAGTTTTCAAAGTGGAAAGTTTTGCCATTTTTGCTTGATTAAGTTGCTCAACAGTCCTAGGTCACCGCTATTGTATGTTGTGCTTCATAATGTGCCACACATTTTCAATGGGGGGCAGGTCTGGACTGCAGGGAGGCCAATTAGGTACCCACACTCTTTTACTACAAAGCAAGGCTGTTGTAACACATGCGGAATGCGACTTAACATTGTCCTGCTGGAGAAAACAGGGACATCCTTGAAAGAGACATTGTCTGGATGGCAGCATATGTTGTTCCAAAACCTGTATGTACCTCTCAGCATTAATGGTGCACTCACATACGTGCAAGTTATCCATGCCATGGCCAATAGCACACCACCATACCATAACAGATGCTGGCTTTTGAATTTCTTGTTGATAAAACACCAGGGTGGTCCTTCGTCTTTTGCCCTAAAAAGACATGAATTGTGGACTTGTCAGACCACAGCACATTTTTCAACTTCACCTCAGTCCATCTCAGATGGGCTCAGAAAAGTCACTGGCATTTCTGGATGTTGTTTACATATGGCTTACATTTTGCTCTGTAGAGTTTTAGCTTTTAGCTAGTGTTGTGAGATGTAATGGCAAACTGTTTTTACGACAAAGGTTTCCTGAAGTACTCTCCAGCCCATGCTGTTATATATTTTTTTTCTGACATTGATTTTGAATGTAGTGCCACTTAAGGGATCAAAGATCACACACATTCAGTTTTGGCTTTTGTCCTTGGCCTTTCCGCACACAGATGTTACCAGATTCTTGAATCTTTTGATAATTTTATGGAATGTAGATGTTAATAGGCATAAATTTCTTGAAATAGCATGTTAGCAACATTATTCCTAAACTGGTTGACTTTTCTCATACAGTTGTGCACATAGTGGTGAATATGTCACGATCCTTGCTTTTGAAAGACAGAGCTTTTCAAAAATGCCTCTTTTATACCCACTCAAGATTATCACCTTTTACCAGTTAATCCTGTTTACCTGTGAAATGTTTCAATCAGGTTTTTTTTTTTTTACTTTTTCATGGTTTTCTCGTACCTGTCCCAAAGTTTTTGAAACATGTTGCAAATATCAAATTTATAATAATCATGTATTTACACATCACAGTACAGTTGATCAGTTTCAATTTTAAATATGTTGTCCTGTGCTGTATTCTACTGAATACACGTCATTAAGGATTTGTAAATCATTGCATTTTGTTTTTATTTATGTAGTTATAGTATTTAAAGATGTTGAGCCCTCTGGTTCTGTGTTCAGTCACTGAACGGGATTCCTTTGTGTTGGTTTTGAGTGCTGCATGCTTATTAGGTTTTGGCAGTAATGTCTGGTTCCCTATGTTTGCTTCTGTGTCCTACTGTACTTAAGTCAAACCTGCATGTGTTTCCTCTCACGCCTCCATAAAGGGCAGTGTGCCGAAATCCATGCAACAGCGTTACTGAACAGTTTATATACAGGGTTAAGTGATGATTTAAAAACACAAAAACAGCGAAAAGGTGGAGGAAATGAAAACACCGTTTCGTTATCCCCATCTCATCGATAACTACATACAAGAGCACAGTGCCTCAAACCTTTGGGGCTTACAGGCTTGCTAATAGTTGACCAATCTGAACTAATGAGAGTGTATGTATTCTTGAGTGCATGGTTAAGCTCATACTTGTAAATCATGATGAAAATCAATCCTGAAATGAGTTAATTATCAGGGTTAATGATGAAGTTCATTTGCATGTCGCTGTCCAGCAGAAAGCACAGGTTGAGGCTTGTTGAATGAACAGCAAAAAGGTTTTTGTAGGCATCCTGGGGAGCACAGATCAGCCTGTAAAGTTCACAAGTGAGACATTTCCTCTTCATTCCTGAACTTTCAGATGAAATTTTAGGGAAAAGGCTTGAGAAATGTCAGGATCTGGGACTGAGGTGAATGATTTCTCACCTGCATCCTTTAATCCCCCAGGTAGTGGTCATGTAAATGGATTCTCTCGGTCCATCCTTATTCTCCTTCAGAGGCAATCAAGGAAATGGGCTGAATAAGCCCACTTGTCTGTGAGCACATAGGCTTAGCTCAGCCAGAGCTCATAACTTGACTAAAATTATATTTACTTCATTATATCATCAGCAACCTAGGAGAAGTGGATGAAAGAGAATAAAGTGCGATGGGGTTATAAATACGAGAGCTGATTCTGACAGGCTTATTCTACCTTTCAATATATCAGGAGTCTTGAAAATGTTTTATTCTGAATGTTTCCTATATATGCATTATTCACAATGTTCATATAATTTTCTGCTTCTAATGTATCGCCTGCTGAACATGAAGTTTTTAATTACCAGGTTTTAAATGAGGAATTTCTGAAACTGGAACCTGTCAGTCACCCATCATACTTTAATCTTGACTTCACACCAACTTATTGCTGAACCTAAATTATCCTGGTTTTCAGCACCCTGTTAAGAAAACAGTCCTCCACTGCTGGAGACAAGTACAGGAACAAAGAGCTGTTTGGGAATGCACTTAAAAACAGGAATACAGCTTCTGTTCAGCCAGCTGCAGCTCCTGCAGTGACACCCATGGAGAAATAAACGGAGCGAGCAGATTCCCCACTGTTCTGCTGGAAACGTTCTGGAAACATTCTGCTTGCCACGCTGCTGGTGAGACAGAATGAAGCAACAAAGGGAAAGTAAATAAGAATTTAATGCCAAGTCTTTGTGGGATCTGCTGACAGTCGAAACTTCTTTGGGAAGATTAGAGCTGTATCAGCATAAGACAGGTTCTTCCACAGTGCTGTGATCATCATGCCTCCGGTGTATGAGCGCTTCTCTGCCTCTGGTCTTTCTTACATGTTGGACTGTGTATTAAGGGCCAAACATACCTGACACGCCAGATGAGGTTGGTGTTTTCATTTTTGAGGAAATCTTTACTTGGTTTTCTTCTTCTTCTTTGTTATTTTCAAAAAATTACCTCGCTCACTTATTTACAGTGCATTACAGATGTGTGTTCCTACGTTTGCAACATAATATTTTGATTGAAGCCATATTATTTAAGAATGCATGAGAAAACCTGAGAGAGAATGACATGGTAACAAGAAAAAGCACAAGAAATGAGGAGGGCAGCATAAAGCAGTGTGATTACGCAGCGAACCATCTACTGCCAGGCAGAATGGGCTGCTGTCATGAACAGGACAAAACCGGTGTCACCCATAACTAAATGAACATTCTCTCATTTAACCTAATGCAGCTGTTTTCAGATTCCACAGAGATAATGTCATTGTTCTGCATGGATATGGACCTTCGATTTCATGACGTGAACCTGAAACGTTTCTTTATAAGGGCAGGTTCATGCACAAAAAGCTCATCTTTTTTGTTCTCTGCATTATCTCCAACGGACCTTGTGAAGCAGCCCTTTGACTTGAAAGTACTGACAGCTGAGTTTTTAGCTTTTATACAACCAGCCGCTTTTGTAAAATATCAATAACGATTTAACAATAACTGAATCTAACAAACTGACAAATTTTTGATTGTTGTCAAAGTTACTGCTCATAAGTGTAGGAACCATAATGGATGGGGCATGTGTTCCCCCTTCTCCAAAAAATTTTAAATACTGGCACTCCCCACATTTTTTCTTTGTATTTAGCAACAAACTGTCAAAGCACACAACATGCATCAAAGCACACAACATAACCTCATCCTAGTTAAAAAATGTTGGGGGGTGGCACTCCCCTTTTTTAAATATTAATCCTAAACATTGGTAATATGGCTTTTCCCATAAGTGCGTAAGTGACAGCCAAGCTGTTCCAATTTTATGTGTAATGGGTTCTTATTGGATTACCTTAAAAACTACAGATTTCGACTTATTGCACACCTATTTCCTGTATTTTGGGGTGTATTGCATGTACAAACAGTTACAGGCTCACTAAATGCAAATCTGTAGCAATGAACCAAAACATTATCACCACTGAAGTGAACACAGGTGAAGTGAATAACACTGATTACCTTGTAACAGAGGAGCATGTGAGTGTCTTGGATATATTAGATGCTAACAGTTGGTTCTCATAGTTGAATGTGTTGCATTGTGAAAACGAACAGGCTTGTGGAGCGCTTGCAGCCAGAAATTGTATGTACTGACAGTGGTCTGAAACGGGACAAACTACAAACCAGTGACAGGTTGTTGGTCACCCAAGTTGCATAAAATTTTAATCATGGTTATGGGAGGAATGTGTCACAACACAGTGCAGTACGGGCTGTATGCTGACCGCTGTCCACCACCTGGTGCAGTGTGATGCTCTGAGCAATATTCTTCTGGAAAAACCCTGGGTCCGGTCATTCGTATGGATGTCAGTTTGATAAGTGCCACCTAGATAAACATAAGACAATATTATGACTGTGATGTAGCTACATGTGATTTATTGCAGCGTGTAAAGACAGTCTTTTAGAAGAAGTAACTGAAATAGTATAATAAATAATACACAAGCACAAAGAAGAGGATTATTTGATGTAGACCTTGTGTTTCTCTCACACTCTTTTTAACAAGAAATGTTACTCCAATGTTCAATTCCCCTGAATTTTTCATGCACTGCCATCCTCTTTTTTGCTTATAGTTTCTTTTCACCATCTCCATTTTTGCTTTTTTAAACTTTTACAATTATAGTCTGTCCTCGGTTTCCCTCATTGCTGATCCATCCTCAGTATCATAACGAATGTTTACTAATAATTTTCCTACTTATTTCAGAGAGCTCCAGACACAACAACATCAACAACAACGACATTTGGCATACTATGAAGACAGAAAAGGAGCTTAATCACTGAAATGTCAGCAAAGTCCTGAAGTCGTGTCAGTGTTGCAAAGACTGCCAACTCTCTGAAGTGACTAATGAGCTGAATATTTAAAAATAACATACATAGAGGGAAGGGACTGCAGCCCCACACAGCTTTGCTACCCTTGTGACTACAGCCTCCTCAGGCTACAAGCTTTGGCTACACATTGGATGAGCAGTGGAATGTGTATTAATGAAGCAAGTAAATTTAATTTATGAAGCACATTTAAAATTAACTGTTGCCCAAAGTGATGTATAACAGGTGTTCAATGAATACACCGCGTTAAGTATAAAACACAAAAACATATCGCACAACAACACAGTTTGTAACCCAACCAATATGGCTTCCAGAGAGCTTAGCAATACAACACAAGGAAAGACTACCATAATCAGCTGCCTTAAATTTATTTCAAAAGCAGTGAAAGCAAATGAGTTTTGAGTGTAGGTTTAAAAACAGATACTGATGGGGCAGATCTAGTATGTAAAGATAGATGTTTCAAAACACTGTCACCCTTGATCTTAAACTGGACCCATGAAACAGTCAGGAGAAGCTGATTTGAGGACCTCAGCTCTCGAGAACCAGAGTGGAGATGGAGATCAACAACATAAGAGGGACCCAGGTCAATTAAAGCATTTAAAACAATAACGTTTTAAAATGGATCCTATAATGGACAGGAGGTCTGTTTCAGTTTCTTTTTGGTTCTAGTCAATAATTTAGTTGCAGTATTTTTCCCATAACTACATGAAGGTAAAGATGACTGACTGATACCTGCATATAAAGAAGTACAATAATGTAGATGGGATGAGAAAAAAGCATGCATTACTTTTTCCAAGATCTAAGAAACAAAACATAACTTATTTCTGAATTTTTCAAGATAGGAAAACCTGGAATAATTAGAATGAAATATTACGCTGGTATTTTTGCATGTAGTTTTACACTAGATGTTTTATCTGAAGAATTATCCCAAATTGGCAAGAAAGTATTTATATGACTTGGCAGGCCAAACAGAATAACAATTTTTCTTATTTTTGTTTAAGGGAAGAAAGTTTTCAACACGTCAATAAGGTATGTAATAGACAGTGACCTCTGGATTTCAAAAGGAGGTAGACAGTAAATGTAGATCATCTGCGTTGAAATGCCTTAAACCCAGACTGGAATGTTTATAATGTTATTTTCAGTAAAAAATGCAGTAGTTGTGAAGGGGCTATTTCTTCTTCTAAGACTTGAAAAAAATACAATTCTGAGGTTGAAAACAATTCAGCAATTAAGGTTTTGGTTTCTTGAGGAGGGCTTCAGCTACAGCATCTTCTAAAACACTCGGGGATGGTGCCAAAAAGATGACAGACATTAGCTTTAGAAAGACCACTATAGGACCAGCAGAATTAAATACATCTTTAAAGAGAGAAGAAAGAATAACATCTAAGGGTGAAGTTGTGGGCTTCATGTGTAATCCTACTTCTGATAAGTGAGAGAGGGTGAGAGGTTCAAAAATTGTTTAAAGTTTCTGTAAAGGCCAAGTGGAAAAATTAAATATTGCCATAGGGAAATATGTTCAATCTGATATCATCAGCCTAAAAAAAAAAAAAAATTCTAAGAAACGTTCACATTCCAGTAGGCATATCAAAATTTTAGCAATCTACAGGGTATTTTACAGCATTAATGGTGCAGCAATTTAGGTCTATGACAGTTTTTAGAGATAGGATCAGAAAAAGTATTTGCTGTAGAAGTGTTGACAGCAGCCTAATATGTAGTCAAATGGTTTTTAAAAAATATCATTATAAAATAGGTATTTATCTTTTTTCACTTCTGTTTGGCTTTCCTGCACCCCTTGTCTAAGCGCCATGTTGTTTAACTACAGCTGAAACTTATATCTAGACTGTCTAATTTTAAAAAGATACAACAGAGTCAAGCATAGTTATACATGCACAGTGAAAACCAATGACCAGTTCTTCAGGGAGCATTTGAATAAACTTCTGTAATGTGACCAGTAGTGGTGGGATTCACAAGACATGTACAAAGATCTGGGTGTGGAAGAATAGAGGTATGACAGAGTAACATCACAAAGAAGGTAACAGACCTATGACTTGGGCCTGCAGTCAGGTATAGTTCTGAAGCCTGAGGCCATATTGTTTCACTCCACTGCTGCAAACATGCCATCTTGCTAGTAAGTTTCAAGGAACTGCACTGAAAAAATATGTTGGTTTCATATACAAAGAAACATACACCAGTTCCACATAATAACATTATGTTTATATAAAATGATTCCACTTAATTATGTAAAGCAGGAGTTCCCAAATTATTGAGTGTATGGCCTGGACAGACCTTTAATTACTAGCAATAAACTTCCACACTCACCACACAAATGGTAAATTTTAATCCACCCTAATTTGAGAGGGGAAAACCCATAAAATAAAATTTCCAATTAAAAAGGGACAGCAGCCCTTTTGTACAGAATGGATTTTGATGGAATTTTTTTGCAGTCAGTTTTCCTGCACTCAAGACTATAGTACCAAATTCTGGGCCCTATACATCTGTGATCTTTTAGAAGAACTCTCTGTAACACTGCTGGAGCACCCTCCCCATGCTCAGACCCTGGGTAACCTGTTCCACTATCCCCCCCAGTCTGACACAGCTGCCTACACTACAACTGTCCTCACAGAAGACAGCATTTTGTTGATCCAGCCAAAAGGATGCTCCCAGCAGGCTTCTTACACTCACTAGTGCACCTACCTTCTTGTCCTATTTTCTCTGGTGTTCATCCATGTGGTAGTTGTACCAAGACAGGTGTCCAGTGCAGTCATAGTAATATTGGAACCATGGATAAACTGGCTGTCTTCCTGAATCCTGGTTGCATAAATTTACAACTACAATGTGTATTGCTTTGAGACTTTGATGATTATAACTCAAGAATGTTGAGATTTTTTGAGTGAACAGCTATAACAATGAAGGAATGAAAAAACATACAGAATGAACCAATCACAATTTGTGCATCACAAACTGACACCCATCCTGTGTCATTATTGTAATCATTATAGTATTATATGCATATATGATCACAAATGGGTTTTACAGGTATAAACAAATTGGAAATGCTAACTTTTATAACATCAGCCATAATTGTACACATAGGTGATGTGTAGTCTTCTCAAAAATCAAGTTCTTTTTGTTTTAGTATTTTAGAGCTTCTCAACTTTTCCAAAATCATATTGGTGAACCTCTATAATTTATCGTTTAATAAGTACTTTTATACTTTGAACAGAATAATATCCTGCATAATTTTACCTGTAATAAAACTAAGGCTAATGAATGAATAATTTTCACAGTTTATGCTGTTCCTTTTTGTGGAAAGGAGCTACATGTAGCATCCAGTCTGTGGGGACAATTGTAGCCTATTAGTCTAGTATCTCTCATGCCTTTAGAACTGCTGGAACACCCTCAGTACTTCGTTTTTTACCGTAAGTGAAACTTTCAGCATTTATTGAGATATATACACCACTGAAAAGTTAAATGAAAGTTAAAGTGAATGAAGACAGAATATATATATATATATATATATATATATATATATACACATTGATATACATTATATACATTGTTGCTGACCATGTACAGCCCTTCATAGAAACAGTATTCCCTGATGGCAGTGGCCTTTTTCTGCAGGATAATGTGCCCTGCTACACTGCAAAAATGGTTCAAGAATGCTTTGAGGAACACAACAACAAGTTTGAGGTGTTGACTTACACCCAAATTCTCCAATTTGAAATCCAACAATCAAACCAATCGAGCATCTGTGGGATGTGCTGGAAAAGCAAGTCTGATCCATGGTAGCCCCACCTCGCAGCTTACAGAACTTAAAGGATCTGCTACTGATGGCTTGGTGCCAGATACCACAGCATACCTTCACAGGTCTAGTGAAGTCCATGCCTTGATGGCTCAGGGCTATTTTGGCAGCAAAAGGGGGTCCTACTCAAAATTCGATGGGTGGGGTTGTGTTGATTGTACATTAATTTGGTGTTTTAATGTGTAAATATATTTATAACAATTTTACATTTTAAGTGTGATTACTTGCAATTAATCACTGAAAAATGTGCAATTAAGTGAACATTTTCAATCGATTTAACACATATATATTGATTTGTAATTGATTATAATCAATATATATGTACGCCACTGTATATACTTGTAAATTTACTAGCATTATAATATTGTCAAGAGGACTGTATAACAAATGCTGGCATTTTAGTTACATATTCTTCAGTTCCAACCTGCGCATGATTTTAATCTAATCCATTATCAACTTTCATCTTTTAGTTTGCTTTGTACCGTGGCGTCGCTGTTCTTACTGATATTGTACAATAATCATAAATGAGTTACTTCTGAAGCTCATTTGATAGCAATAATGTGGACAGACCAAGATCAAAAGGACCATTAACAGGAAGTGCTGAGGCAGAAAGTTAGGCAGATCCAGGCCAACTGGCAGCCAGTGCACTGTCTCTCCTGTTTCTCTCACAAGCTCTATGAAGTCCTAGAGGTGAAAGCAGAGCTACTTTTCACACCATGTATTAGCCCTTCGGTCAGAATAGTGGGTCAAGGAGTTCAGGATCAAGGTCAGGCTTTGGGTTGGAGTCTGGACTTCCACAAACATACTTTTTAAAAAGTAAACTTCTTTGCCTGTGTTTTCTGATCGTCTCAAGTGAGTTCTCAGTTCTTTCAGAGCCATGGTATTATTATTCTTACAGAGCAGAAGGAATGAATTCTAGATTTAATTCAAGGATCTAATGTCAAGTATTTACAGTAGACTTGAACTACATGATGTTATCTGTGCCTCAGCTTGGAAAGCGAAGGCAAACAATGTTACTACATAACTGAAAAATGTGCAATAAAAATGAGAATAGTCCAAGAGGAGGTCATACAATTTTTAAAAGATTGCTATATTTTTAATCTAACCATAGGAACACCCTCCTTACTTCAAAATTCTACAGTTCTTTATTTTAATCCATCCATTATCTTAACCGCTCATTCCTGGTGAGGGTCGTGGGGAAGCCTGGAGCCCATCCCAGAGCACAGGGCAGGGCGCCAGCCCACCACAGGGTACACACACTACAGGCAATTTGGACTCACCAATCAACCTAACCTGCATGTCTTTGGACTGTGGGAGGAAACCGGAGCACCTGGAGAAAACCCACCAAGCACAG
>JABJVR010005143.1:0-13871 GCA_025773905.1 Chitala chitala | reverse complement strand
CTTTTGTGGGTGTGTGTTTTTTCTGTTCTTTCCTCACAAACCATTATTTTTTGTCTCCAAATTTTTTTGTTCAAAAATATTTAAAACAAAATAATAAAAAAAAAAAAAAAAAAAAAAAAAAAACCTTCCTCAGTATTATTTTTATCTGCCTTGAATATTAAAATGTTCAGTTAATATACAACACACAATAACATGCCACACTGTTTCGCACTGTTGTCACTAATCACAGGAAAAAAGCTAAACAATGCAGCTGAACCCAGAGCTGTTTATATCCATGTGGTATCGGTGCAAGAGAACAGAAACTAATTAAAAATGGGTCCACACTCTGGCATAGAAATACTTTAACAAATATGTTCATTAAAACATCGAGTCAGCTGCACGACTAATGTGGAGACTGCAGGAACATTGTTCTGAAATAAAGGTGATTCGTTTGCTGTTCACCATCAGTGATCACACATCACACATAACTGGTGCTGTATAATGGCAGCTGGTTACCCAGTAAGGCCACAGGTGCAGGAGTCAGAAATGTTCTAGCATTGTGTGTTGTGGTAGGACCCAACACCAGCTAACATGAAAAACATACATTTCCTCTTTCACATCTTCCAGATGAGAGTTTAGTTTTTTGTTTTTTAGTTTATGTCTTGTTTGCAGCATTCAGGTGCAAAGCGAGTAAGTCCAGCATGCCAACCTGTGCGAAATAATGAGATGAAGGCAAAAGAGTAAAGCGGAAGATCATTTTAACATGCTTTCCGTGGGCGGTAACGACCTTTGTGATCCCATTAATTAGCCCTGTGCATAAACAAAGACACAGACACAAAGACATGCACAAGCAGCAGGAAAGCACATAACACTTATCTATCCAACAGAAATACACACACACGCGCACAGAAATACACACACACATGCGCGCGCACACACACACACACACACACACACACACACACACACACAGCGCCTGACCTGAAGAGCGCCTCGCGGGACAGCCAGATCTCGTTCTGCGACACTGTCTTCCACGAGAAGAGCAGCAACAGCAGCAGCATAGACACTGTGAGGACGGCGGATCCCCACCTCCCTGCCAGGGAACCCAGCCTGCTCAGACCGTGGACCACCAGGACACAGTAGCCCATGCTGGGACAGGGACAGGAAACGAGAGGGGGGACACCATCAGAGTCAAGGACAGTGACACCACGAATCAAAGAGACATGGGGAGGGGCAGAAACAAATCACTAAAATACCACCTAGAGTTTGGGTTTCCTGTGTCTGGTCCTGGAAATACAAACCCCACAATCCCCTCCTGCACAGTCAAAACACCAATCACAAACTTTCTATGATGTTCATGAGGCCTCTTCCCTTCTCATACATCAGTATGGCGCTGCTTTGGCCCTGGAGCTTTCCCAGAGAGTTGTCCACCCATACGCCCCTGCGTGACTAACGCCTCTTTGCGCGGCTTAACCAGACAGTTCAAAGGTCTTGGGGTAACAAATGGGGAACAGGATGAGATCATGGGAAAATGAGCGAGCCGTAACGCTCACTGACGAAGCCCATCTCCAGCGCAGTGCGCTTTCAATTAACCTCCCCTCTTCACTTGTGAGAAAAAGACTTTATTGAGGTAATAAGTGTAAAGGGTGATGGGAGGCTTAAAGAATCCCTCCTTCAATCAAGAAAGGCTTATTTACAAGAAGAACATAAGTCTGAACAACGCCCTAAAGCCATTTCTTGTTGTTTTGAGAATCCTCAGAGGCTTGCGGCTTAAACAAGCTGGAAACTTTTCTCGGGGAAAAAAAAAAAACTAGTTGCAAGTCCAAACAAACTCAGCTGTCTCACAGAAGGCGTTTCTGACTACATCTGCTATGATGAAGGCCGCTAAAAAGGGTGGGGCCTCAGTGCCTGTCTCTAATGAGATTGTAGAGAAGGGGGTCGGTGTGAAATTTCTGAGCTGGCTGCGAGACCCCGCCGATTCATGCCGCCACTGCTGTAAGTGATGTCAACGTGTAAAAATGGGTCTGGGAAGTAATCAGAGAGCTCTCCTGTGGTAACCTTACACACACATGCACACACGCACACACATACATACACTTTAGCTTTGATCGAAAAGTCAAAGAGCAATTTTGAGCCTGAGAGCTTGGGGAACTACCTTTCACTGCAGTGTAAAAAATAAATAAATAAAAAAAAAGGGGGGGGGGCATTTAACTTTAGCTACAAAATCTGAGACAAATATCCTGAAAGTGAAACGGCACTATTCTGTTTTTTTTTTTTTTTTGGTTATTTGTCACTTTCATGTGGAATTTCAGGGGGTGTGATGGGGACTTGCTAGAAAAATTGGCAAGAAAAAAAGTAAAATTGGGGGGAGGGGGGACACAGCCTTCCGGACAGATTTTCCCAGAGGGCTTTGCAGCTGGCCACGGCAGGCATTTCTTCAGGATGCATGGGAGGAGCATGAACAGCAGCTAGGCTCAAGCAACAGTAACCAGGAGCCAGCTAACATTTCATAAACGTTTATTTTAAGCTGTTCTTATGTTACCAACATACAATGAAGAAAATAAAAAGCATTCAAGGAATATGTTCCCCTGGAGTGTGCTGTAGCTCAGGGAATGCTGAATGCAGCCATTCAGTGAAAAAAAATTCAAACAAAAGGAGTTGCACGTAATCAAGGGTTTCAACCTTCAGAAATGTTTCAAATCTATGGAAGTTCTGAGATAGGCACCTAAGCGAGCTGATGGCCCCTTCACTGAAATCTTCAGCTCTAACGGTCACAGCACGTTTGGGCAGCTGTACCTGCATCACCATGTCTGGAATGTCAGAGAATACAGAACAACACAATAAGGGAAATAATGTGGCCAGAAGAGTGAGAGTGAGCGAATGTATGTATATGTGTGTGTGTGTGTGTGTGTGTGTGTGTGTGTGTGTGGTCATACACATTGCCTATTATTTTCTTCAATTTTCCTGCAGAACCTCTAGCACATGCTAAGCAGCATGCAAATGATTCACAACGGTATGTACGCAGGTACATATTGTGAGAAGGTAGTCATAATTATAACACAAAAAAAATTTATTGAATGTGGTTTGTCTAAGAATCACACAATATGTAAGTCTGTGGGAGTTAAATCAGTTACACTTGAAATACCATACCAGGCAGGAGTCACAGCAAAACCTCTATGGTTTCTCACCGTGTGTTGTTCAAGATGAAGCCAGTTCCCCTCACAAACCTGTAACACCACCCCCCCCATAAAGCACTTTTATGGTAAAAGCTGTGACTGCATTTCTCAGACCTGCGGAAAGGTCAGAGCCAACCTCTGTCAAACTGCAACACAAACTCCAGGCAGAGAAATGTAATTTTCAATGGCATGGATGTCTTTCACAGCGACATCTGAGAGGCCACGGGTCCTGCTAGATCTGCTATTAGGGATTATTGTGTCAGAGCCTCAGATTATTTGAGGGCTAATGTTGTTCTGTAATCCCACATAATCATAGCATCAAAGGCTTAATTTTTTCTCTACAGTCATAAAAAAACCTTATAAAAAAATTGAGACAAAGTAATCATTATTAAGCTCTTCCTACAATCACTTTTATTTACTTACCATTTTAAACACTTAAATATATTGTACTAGCCTGGCAAATTGCAATATTGCTAAAGTATGGTGAATTATAGCAATGACTCCTACTCACAGAAAAAAAAAAAAGAAACAGAGGGGAACGGACAAAAGGGGTAACGCAAACACAACGTTAAATTCGTTGTTTTACAATACGCAGCTTTGAGGGAAACACAAGACAACAGGTAAGGCCTTTCACGTGCTTTGATTCTGGCCTTGAAAACCATCTCCATGTCCGACAGTGGACACCCCAAAGAGCCGCACATTAACAGTTTCCCTGACACCACCCATTTCCTTCACACCCTTCATTTCTTAGTTTGTTGTACTTTCTGTAAAGAAGACGGGCGTGTGATTCAGGACAGAAAAGTCAGTCTTTTCAACACAAACTTGGAAGAGAACGTCCTGGGAAAACACATTTTTCCAGCTCCTCTTTCACCTTTAACATCTCAGCGGGCTGCCTTTCGCTCCTTGTGATTTTTAAAAACGGTCATAAATTCCCTGGATACCGCGGCCTCCGCTGCTCCACTTACGCTGATTGGAGCAATCAGTGTAGCGTTCCATACCCAAACCATGGCTCTTTCACTTATCTTAATTAGAGCTGTCAGAAACTAGGGTGGTGGTCAGTGCTCTTCACCCCTGCTCGGCCCACGAAATCAGAGTCAAGATGTTTCGAGAGCAAATGCGTTACTTATTTTTAGTTAAAATATGTCCCTGATGTTGTGTATAAGGGCTGCCATGCACAGTACTCTTGTGTTAAGCTTCATTCCTGTTTTTCTTACATGTTGTGTGTTAGACTGGTGTGGCCACAACAAGTTACCTACAAAGAATCCTACCAAACATGGAAAAAGGGTTCTCTACCTTTTTTTTTTTTTTTTTTTACAAATAAACCTATATTCCTCATGGAATTACCATAATTTATCATCACAGAAACCTGAAGGCTTAAAAGTGGAGAATTCATTTTTAGAATTGTCCAAGAAAATTCTGTGTCCAAAAACTATTTTAATATCCTGCAATGCTGTGAAATTAAATCGTTTTACAGAAGGAGCATTAAAGTTCACACAAGCATGGCAGACCTGTTACATCTGAAACGTTTGTAACTGGAAAATCTGTAACACTCAGTTTGCAGTGTGGTACTATACTCGTTCTTTAGTACAGGAGATTTCAGTAGCATTACTCAAAAGTGCTTAGTAAACTGTCTTATCCTAAAATTTATGGCTGATCAGTGTCTAATTTAATGTAAACTTTCATTAGTGGATGGAGTTATTGGAACTATATATGTAATTAAATATAATGTTCCGTGTTGTTTTTACCCAGTGTTCTGTAACCCACTTAATGAAAATTCTCTCTCACACACACACACACACACACACACACACACACACACACACACACACCATGATCAATTGTATCACAGCACGTACACACACCTGTGCATGCCTACTCTCAAACATGCATGCACACACACATGCATGCACAATGCCTCCTAAAGATTACGCCACAGTCGGGGGAGCATTGCAGGAAACAGCGTCTCCTCACAGCCACGTGGCTGTCTAGAAGGCGTCCCTGTGGAGCACTTTCCATTTATATTCACAGCTTCGCTGCTGCACGACCAGGGGGGAGGTGGGAAGGGTGGAGCATATGCTGATGGGTGCTATTTAAATCCCACTGATTTACACTGAAACCCAATAATGCATACAGCCATTACTCCTGCCTAAGTTGCTTCACTGTCACCAGTAGCTGCCACGCTCAAACAAATATTTACCCTGCCGCACAGCGGCCTGGTGGCACCTACGGCATTAAAAGACGCTCTCAATAAAAAGCCACGCAACAGGGCTGTTAACCCCAGAGTTGTTAAACTTCTCGAGCAGATAATGGCTCGCTGGATATTGCGGGTCAGCGCTTAATTCAGTCACATCGCTGATGGGCGTCTTGCCCTCTAATGTCGACCCTGTCACAGCAATAATGAGGGGGGAAAGTAAGCATGCGGAAGGAGAGCTGTTATTAATTAATTTATTTCCTGCTCCCTCCACAAACAGACGCATAAACGAACTTCCAGTGTCTTCAGATCTCATTTCACATAAAAATTTGCCTATAAATAGACATGAACCATACAGAATAATCTAGAAAGACAAAAATGGTTTATTATGATTTTTGTTTATTTTACAATTCTTCCGTGGCAGTAGCATTGTTACCCAACTGATTGTTTGATTGACATAAAAGGACAGTCTTATCTTTACTTGGTTAGAGAAGGTTGCTCTGGGATAGAGAAGTATTCGCTCCACCAGCACACAGGAAGTCAACGGAAGCCAGGTGAGGAGATGAGGCTTCGTTGATTAAATCTTGACGCGCCAACCCCCTCCCCACCCAAGGTGAGTGGGGAGGGAGGGAGGAAGTGAGAGAGAGAGAGAGACAGAGAGAGAGAGCACTATACATTAAAAACCTTTGAATCAAAAACATATTTGTATATTTGTTATATATAAATTTTACTAATTATGTGCTTCCATCCCTTCTTTTCAGACATCAAACAGCATTACACTGTTGTGTGCACCGATGGTCAAAGACAAAGGGAAAAATCACGAGGTACCCGAGGCTCACGGTAAAAAGAAATAACTCACAGTACGCTTACTCCCAAACTTGTTTTTTATTAAGTGTAAATGACATACTATGAAAAATATATTTTAAAAACTACTTTTGAACTGGGGCTCACTGCTTACTTTGGTGTTCACTTGTGAAGCCTCCTAACAGCCAATGTTAGATTAGCAGAAGGTAGATGAGTTAAGGAACCAGACCGCAACCTGACCAGCCTGAGGTCCAGTCCCTGCTGTACCTCTGAAGAACACCTGCATAAGTAACATAAACACACTGGAAAAGTGTGTGTGTGCACATGCGTGCGTGTTAGCGTGTGGCTCCTTCTGCCAAGCAACCACAGGACTGTAGCCAATGAGGGAGCAGACACGTCACAGGAGCCATGGTCCAAAAGGAGCAACATCAGGAAGGAAATCAGAGGTTTGGTAGCAACGATTTACAACCCAAAGGATTAAAGTGTGACCGGTGCGCTTTAGAATAAACGCCTACATGCTCCCTGGTGCGTACGCTTTTCCGAGTGACACACATGCTGGCACTGAAAGCCAAGAGCTTCCTCGGCCTCCAAGAATCCTCTTTACTGGGCGATGAGCAAGGCCCAGTCTTGGATATTTTTTTTTTTTTTGGCGCCTGGCACTGCGGAAATAATCAAATGTCCCACGCTTGGCTGAGCGAACAAATTCGATTGAGTAAGCACGCAGCTAACAAGGAGGGAAGACAGTAAAAAACTGAGACAATGAATCAGTAGATAATTACATTAAGAAACAGTTTTTTTGTAAGAAATTAGGAATTCAAATTCCTTTCATTGATTTGGCGAGATGCAGTGCATCTACAGTGACAAATGTGTTAAAATCTGTGCATTTAATGGTATTTGAATTAGTGAGTGATAACTTAGGGCCTTCAGCTCTTCAGCGCTGGAAAAACACCAAGGCAAGGGCCTTCAAGTCATACTCCTTCCCCTCACAAGACTGTTCCTCTGGAAGAATCACATATCTCCACCAGTCTGCTGACAGCAAGCATCCTACTACTTCAAAGGTTTGCAGGTTAAAAAAAAAAAAAAAAGGTCAAGTCGTGCATGTACATCCAATATTAACAGAACCTTTACCTACCTGCAGTGTACTCAGTGAGCAGACGTCACAAAAGAAGTTCTCTTATCAAGAACGTGCAGAAGGATGGGAAAGGAGGCTTGATAAGCCAGGAGCGTTGAAGGATATCTGCCAATGCGGACTGGTCCTCATTGTGACCACTTTTGTGTTTGTCTGCATGCCTGGGGTGGTGGTGGGTGGGGGGTTCTTTGGGCTAAAGGGACTAGAGCTATACATCTCGCTCTCAGATTGGCTTGTCAGTTTTTTCACTGAAAGACCCTGTGCAAGTCATGGGAAGATGGGAATTACAGGGCTCTAGCTAACATCAAAATATGAACAAAAAAGCACTACAGACTAACTACAGTCTAAAAGTTTCTTTATAATTTTTCTAATCAGACAAATTTCATACCTGCTTTTTGGCATCACCCCAGCATCATTTAAATCTTAAAACTAATGCATTTTGGCGGTCATCTCAATTAAATTATTACCACTAGTACCCCATTAATTAAGGATGTCTGTGAGGACAATGACAGCCATGTTTATGTCTGTTGATGTTAATTAATCACATATTGGGCTTAGATGCTGAACATAGCGTTCCAATAAATAACGTCCTTATCAGCACACAACATTCTTTACTCATCCTAATTGGAGGCATCAATTTCAAAAAGAGTTGTCAATAACAAAGATACTGAATAACAGAAAAAAGATAAACAGAAATATTAAATAAAAAGTGAAGAATAGGGCTGATTCATGTGAAGTAGACTGCAATAAAAAATTATATTTTTGCAAGTGCATGAATCTTCCCTCATTTTCTCTCATATCCTTATTTTGTAATAAAAAAAATGTAATAAAATAAGTAATATGTAAAATAACGTAAGAGTTTAGCAGTCTGGAATACAATTCCAATAATGAAATATAAACTTTTCTTTGAAAAATACATGCACTCCTACATGCCTCTGAAAAATTAATTTACAATAAAAATCACAACTGTCCTCATTTTGACTAAATCTTCAGTCCTGTCCACACGAGACAAGTTTTCTTGTTTTGTAATATTTGCATGCAGTTTTGGATGCAGAATAAATTAAGTCTGCGTGTTGATGTGCGACTGGCATATTACCTTGGTTTCTGTCTGCTGAAAATGTGCCTTGATATTTTTAAAAATGTCTTAACAATCATGAATTGACTGATTATTTGCTCCAGGCTATTATTGTATAAATAAATGTATGTCTGTCCTGACAGAGATGATTACTGAACACTGAGTGCTTACAGGAACACCTGGGGGGGGAAAACATAATAATACAACTGCTGAAATATTCCTTGAGTGGCATGATGTTTAGAAGGTCAGAATAACAATATGGAATGTAACCATGAGTAAAAAAAGGTGAACGGCGTGTAGACTTATTGGACCAAAAGACACTGGGCACGTCCAATCAGACGCTGCCACAAAATGTCACCCAGGGTGCTCTGCTCTCAAGCAGACTGCTGTCCAATCCAATCTTTTTCTTTCTTTGGGAACTACTGACACCGCAAAAAAAATAAGCACTGAAGCCTGGACAGTTTCTGCTTCTGTGATTTTCATTTTTAAAGCAGTGAACACCCCAGGTAATGAGGATGTACAATGCCTGAGGATTTATCATGAAATGCCTTTTCATCTTTAAGCAGTGTGTGCTGGAGTGTGTGCTGGTGAGAGCACCACTTAAAAACTTAAGATGTTTTAACCTCAAAATGCCCACTCCTTTCTCTGCTACTCATGATTTTAATTCCTCCCTTCCTCCCTCCTTTTCCCAACACCTTTGAGTACACAGAGGTTGGCCTCCCACAGCTCTGACAGCAGAGACAGTGGCGAGTCTCACCTGGCCTCTCTTAGAGGGTGTCGATGTAAACACGCCCCCCCCACAGCGTTAATGTTCCATCGTGCCCTGCTCTGCACAGTTACAGAGCTTCAGCTGCTGCTCACTGCGCCTGAGGCGTTTCCACTTTCCCATGATGCATCTGGCTATGTATCAGTCAGGCCATACATCACAACCTCCCCCCCAGCACTACACAGGGATGCTCAGCATTAATATGGGTTATGCACATTTTTAATAGCCTCATTTGGCATGCAGGAATGCTAATGACGCCTAGCTGTGCGTGCCATTTCCAGTTAGCAGAGAGCTGGACTACACACGCCCCTCCCTTAGAACATACGTTTCACTGCTTAAGTGAAAATGAACCGAGATCTTACAAGGTGCATTTTTCACACTTGCCTCGCTTTCATAAGCACCCCGTGTCTGTGATCATATGGTGGCAGGAGGTGATGGGGGGAGAGAGAGGACAAGTGTGTGTGTGTGTGTGTGTGTGTGTGTGTGTGTGAGATTGTGTTAAAGGTAACGAGGAAGGGGGCAATGATTACTCTTGACTGCCAAGCAGAAACAGAGGAAGACACGCTTAGCCTGACAAGAACTTCCTATTCTTAAACATAACAGATTTGAAACCCAGGACAGGAGTCATGCATTTTTACATAACCCCTGGCTTGTAGGAGCTAAGGCTCTTTTTCTCTGCTATGGGGGGAGTGGTCAAAGTTGCACGTAGTAGAGGCACAGAGTGTGCACATAGAAGGTGAATGAAGAATGAAGACTTTCAGTAAGATTCTGCTACATTTAACTGTATGAAACTTGCAACCAAATTCTGAGATTCCCAACCAAAAGTATGTATGTAATATTTAACAATGTCTAATTCTAATTCTAACTTCACCCTGACTCACTCAGGCCCTGGTACTCCGTGCTAATACCCAGGCATAATCTGCCAGGTGACTCACACTAAAGATGGCGATAGCAAGCGGAGACCGAGTCCTGGAGTTAAGCCTCTGGTCTGAGAGGGATGGAGCTCTGACCATCTGGCCGGCAAACTCACAGTCCTGCAGCAGCAGACCGCCAGGATGCTCTGAGATCACAGAGAATCTGCTAGCATGCCAGTCGTCCACACGCACACACACATACGCACATGCACAGAGGAAGGAGGTTAACTGCTAAAGCTTATTTTTTCTATCTGTCAAAGACGCTGGTGTCTTTGCCTCACCTGAGACAAAACCAGAGTGTGACTAACGTGGGTTTTCAGGACACTGATTTTCAGGACCCTTCGCATATTTGCAGGAAACTCCAAGCAAATCACATGAAAGATGGGCTAACAGCCCAAGTGGGAAGGCTAGTGAGCTGTGACCAGAAAGCTTCTGGATAAAATCTGCAGAGGACAGACATGTATGTTAATGCATTTATCATATAATATGTTCATTAAAAGTAATAAAGTGTGCCAAAGTGTCGATTCCAGAAATACCGGTTCAGTTTTTGCAGTCATAGTGAAAACCTGTCTGTACACGAGTCTCCGTACATCTGTTAATTTTACTAAAAATCTGTCATCACTAACAAGTCATAAAATATTCATTGCAAGCTTAGAATATCCTAATTCTCACAATAAAAGTCACTTATTATCTTCAGGCCTAAAAACACGATTTATTATTGAAGCTGCCCACTGCAAAAGTTTCCACATTCTGGTAAGCAAACGTATAAGTGGAAATATTGCAAATGTGTCACAGTGTCAAAAATTGTCCAAAGAATGCCATGAATTATAGAGAGCTTGTGTTTTACATTAATGTCATGCGAAAAGATCAATATTTAAACGTTGACTGCAGATACAATATTGCAATACATTGTTTAATGTTTTTTTTGCATAACCATTGTGTGTGTCTGATGTCTTGGTGAAAACATTTTGCCATTTCCAACGATGACTGTTTTGTTTAAATGGAACGTAACAGGTTTTCAGATGCAGCAAGACATAAGATGTAAAATTTTAGCATTTCTGTTGGATATAGATGGCTTTCGGCTGAATGATAACGACCTAAACAAATGAAAAAACAGTTTTTGGGTGGAAAATGACTGCAACCAAAATCAAACCAAAATTTTTAGAACCGAACATCTGTAATAAGGACAAAACTCAATAAATGTACAAGATCCTCTGGATCCCTTGATGCCTATGCAACAGGGCTATACACATGTACTTCCTATAACTCACAAATATCACTGCATCCACTTCACTTCTAGATGCTAGTGCCCTTTTTTTCAGAACAGACCAAATTAAAGCCAGACCGCAATTACGCATTTTCTGCATATATAATTAAAGTCAAAGTACTAGTACTTTTTCTTCAAACTAATTTCCACAAAAGTTGCCTCAGCGTTATGGGCTTTAACTGAGTAAGACTAACAGAGAGAACATGTACTCGCCCAGAGGAACACGATCCAGCGGGACCGTCGGCACCCAGTCCAGAGATAGCAGCTTTTCAGAACCATAATGGCTTTGGTCACAAAGCCAGTGACTCATGTAGAGAGATGAGGTGAAGGTTAGCCCCAGCACCCCCACCGCAGCCAGCAGCCGAATGAAGGAGAGTGGGAGGGGGAATCTGAAACAGCATCAGGGAGAGAGAGCTGCGGTATGGGGGAAGGGGGATATAACTGAAAACGAAGGGAAGGAATAAAACATTTCCAAGAAACATTTTTTAACAGCTGAGTGGACAAAGAACAAAGAGTTGTCGATAGGGTCAAGAGACTAAATCCCAAGATTCTGTCATGCATAAAAACATAGACTCAACAAAGTCGTTCTTCCAAAGGGAACAAGAGGTACCCTTGAGATCTGGAGAGATCCATAAGTGCTTTGTGAAGCCAACAAAAAGAGAGGCTGGCATACATTCTGTGAACAAACAGAAGAGAATATCCAGGAAAGAATGTGGGAGGACTGGAGGCAAAACACTGTTGTGACGCATCAGTAACGTGTCTGTGGACCTATTCTTAGCAGAAACACTGGGGTTCTTAGCATTTTACTTTACCCCCCACCCCACTGGTTGGTATGGTCCCCGTTCAGTTCTGATTAGTAACAAAGCAGTTTAAGAACTCTGCCCATGGATGCACCCGGGAGATGCACACGTGTGTGAGTAATATGACAGCAGAGCTGTAACGATCAAGAGAAAGACTTCATCTCCGTGGGAGATAAGGAACATTCTTTATACCAGCTGAGGCAACCAAAACTGCCTCGTGAACTCATCTTCGCCAAGACAACAATGTAAACCTGAGATGCTGATCCATTCAGCAAATCATAAACAACAGGTAAGGTTTCAAGAAATATATGGGCAATAGGAGGCAAGGCTAGCTTCTGTGCTTTAACAGTGCAGCACCCACCCCTTACAAACAGGAGCAGAAGTGACATCACATTAGATATGCAAAGCCTTAACTCAGTTATGGTCAGCCATGCTCTACTAATGCTCCAGTGTTCAAACAGGGTCCCTCCTGAATACAAAATGTGCAAATGCCCGGAATGACCTCAGCAGGCCACATGCATTGCTTCACTGTTGGGGCAGTGTAACGAACGGTGTTTGTTCACACCTGGTGTCTTGCATCTGTGGGCTGCCACACCTGCTATGACAGCCTCGTGACTCGCAGCTTCTCCTAGGCTGAAATTCCTTTTTCCACCTCAGCAAATTTGGACAGAATGTTAGGGGAACTGCGCACATTTCTACAAATCACTTCAGAGCTTTTTTAAAGGGTACAATAACAGCTGGTGTATTCTCACATCTGACCCACCCAGGCCTGCATACAAACATCATGTCAATGCCACCATGGACTTCAACATCCCTGCATGCCATTGGCGGGTGTACCCGGCTCTCTCGGCCTGCCACGCACTCACCTGGGCATGTACAGGACACGCTCGGCCACCACAAAGCCCACACGGAAGAAGAGGTTGCTCGCTGGGATGAAGGGGAACACCAAGAAGAGCACCCCCACCAGCACCTCCTGGTTCTCCAGTCTCTGCAACAAATGAGAGAGGAAGAAGTCGTTACATGCCAGGGCTCTTTTGCTGACATTAGTCTTGCTGTAACTTCATCCGAGTTATTCACCTGGTGTTTTCCTGGTGTTCAAACATAGGAAAACAAGAAATTTCCAGGTGTCATGCCAGAAGAAAATTCAGTGCACTTTGTTTCGACGTCATCATGTTTTTCCTACTTGAGACAAATGTTCTGAAAACAGCACTGAAATGTGTGCAAGTAGCTATAACAAGTAGCTGCACATCAATAAATGAAGCAGTAACAAACGTCTAGTTTAAACAGGCTGAGCCGCTGGACGTTTCATAGCGTGCCTTCCTAACCATTCGAGCAGCTGGATGTTGTAGAATGCTCCCCAGACTCGTGGCTCTGAGGTCTCTACAGGGTGGTTAACCACTTCAGTTCAGAAGACTTCAGTGTCACTCCGCCCTTCCAAATTGACCCTCTGTACATCGCAGGTTGGTCCATCTCACCGTGTTACACAGAGCTGGCATTCTGCGGTCGCGGCCGTCGATACGGCAGCGTCCGCTGTCGGTCAGGCCAGCCAAGTGTTACAGACAGTACCGCCCTCTCTGCTAGATGGTGGCCTGGCTCCTGTCTGCCTTGGCAGATTGTCAGTAGGGGGGGGGGGTGAATATATATAAAAAAAAGAAGACAAAAAATAAAAAGAAAAAAAAAAAAAAAACAAAAAAGAAAAAAAGTAAAAAAAAAAAAATAAACAAATGAAAAACAAATATAGGTACGATAACAGGAAAAAGAGAAGAGCAA
>JABJVR010005142.1:0-13875 GCA_025773905.1 Chitala chitala | reverse complement strand
CCCCCCCCCCCCCCCCCCCCCCCCCCCCCCCCCCCCCCCCCCCCCCCCCCCCCCCCCCCCCCCCCCCCCCCAGAAGCACAAAGCCGTCGCTCTGGAAACAAAGGTCGCGCGGTTCATCATTGAGGCCAGGGCTTCTCAGGCAGTTCCCTGTGCCACACTCACGCTGACAAACGTCCAGAAAAACAGATGGTTTGTGCATTCATGACCAGTTCAGTGGAGGCCCACGAGTCAGTGCCATTCAGGGGACTTTTTTGTCAACCATTTGATAATAAAGCTTTTCACTCTAGTAGAAAATCAGAAATGCATTTTTAAATTGTCCTTTAATTATCGAGGTCAGCCAAGCTCTTTAGAGGAGGAGGAGGAGGGGAACAAAGCTCAAGCTTCATCCTTCTGCACATGACCTGCTTCATTTTGCTCCTTAAAGCCCTGCAATAAATTTGCATATATCTTTCAGTCTACTCAGACAGTTCAACACTCCGTTTGGAAACCTCCACCATTCCAAAGTTCAAAATCACTGAGTACAAACCAAAATAGCAACTACAAACTTTATAGGCTAAATGTCAAACCAGCATTCAAGAGATAAAACGCAGGGATAGTCACTTGGGCTCATGTGAACTGAACCTGGAAACTGTATGGAAAGCGGTGAGGTCACTTGTGCTGTGGTTACCCCAGCGGATGTGCTGCACGATTCCACTTACCTGTAATGTATCAAAGAGCAGGTGAGCATCTCCCAGGCACTAAGTCTTCTCACAGGCCACCTGGCACCAGATGGCAGTGGCCACAATACCCCAAACATAACCCCCCCATCATAGTGCAGTGGTGACATTCTAGGTCACTGCTCCTTGCCCCAGGTAAACACCCTACCTGCACAGGTGACTCCCTAATGAGCCTTAGTCTGCATTTCTCAAGTCCCTCAGTTCCACCAACACCACACCTGCCACTCAGCAAACTCAGTAACCAACAAGTTAACCATGAAAACAATGAGAGGGACAGGTTTAGCACACTAAGGGTTTAGCACACTAAGGGTTTAGCACACTAAGAGAATTGAGCCAACTGCAGTTAAGTGTCAGGCAGAAGACCGTGTTACCTCCTGGGTTTTCAGCACATTTCTTGCTTTTGTGATATGTTTAAGAGCGGTCCGTAATCTAACGGTGGCCGCTCTGCATTTTCAGCCAAAGCTCTGTAAACACAGATTAGTCTAGCTGCCAACTGAAGTGACATTAAATAAACTTTGTTCCTCCTCATATTTAAATAGTTGTGCAGTTTCCAGACCCCGGGGGCATGTATAACAATGGGACGGGCTTCAGAGCATATTTAAATTAAAGATAGGCACAGAAAAAGCACAGCTATTTCTCAGCTGCACAACCATCTGGGCACTTAATATTTATTCCTGCATTAAGTATTAATGACAATTTTAATTTGGATTTGTTACTTTTCCTTCATGACGCATTAATGTGGTTCTGTATTACTTGCACTGTCTTGGCCACTGTCCTTCTGCTCCCTCCGAAGAACCTTTGCCCTGGGCTGCAAAGCCTGGTCTGCACTTGGCTGCGTAAAAGCAAACAACAGGCTGACTGCAGCATGAGGTTTGGGGTGGAACCTTCTCACCTTTTCAGTGCTGGTATGCAACCGTGCAGCCTGCAAAGGAGATCACTAAATGATGCTGATCATCTGTAATCATCTCCAATGCAAAAACTTTGTGAAAGCATGAGGCTACTGAAGATGGATTAACATAATCACAGCATCATTAGCATAATCATTGTGCGGCTTTGGCACCGTTATTTATTATCACGTATAAAACAGCTCTGTGTAACCTCACACCATCTTATACCACAAATCACACCGTGTCATATACGCTGCATAGCTGCGCTGCACTTCACAAACATGGGCTTCTCTTCTTTGAGTGCCCATCGCTGGGAGATCTTCCAAGAATGTCCAAACGTCATTAAATCAGTCAGATCGAACTGATCATTCACGCCGCGACTAAGTATTGAACTATTTTGATGCGCTTTTGAAGCCAACACTTTAACTGCACACTTCCCGTCCCTACAAAACAAAGATTTTCGTTCATGTTTTACAGCACAAAGCAAAAGGAGTTTGTGATGACTGGCTCACAGTTTGATGTTAAATGTAAATATCGTAACGTTGCCTGGCAACTAAGTGATGGACAGCAGCTACAGACGGCCTCTTCTCTTAATTTCAGAGCACAATACAGGCCATGATAGTGTTCCTGCCATTGTATTTTACAATGTTATAGCAGTCTTTAAAAGCGACGCATTTCACACACGTCTAACGTTCGTACGTGGAGGCCGTACTTTGGCGCAGATCTGCTCGATGTCGTTTTGTTAACTGAAGGCAGCGTTTCACCACAGCTTGAGAGCACAGACGTGTTGAGCAGTTTGTGAAATTCTCAGGGAATCACATGTGTCACATTCTGAATAAATGTAACTTTTTATTGCTTGTCATTTGATTTGTTCTTTTTTGTTGTATTGTTTTTGTGATGATCGCTTTTCCTTTTTTCTAATGAAACCCCTCCAAGGGTGGAAACATGAAATCGGGATCAGTGACTTTACATTGTACAGACAGCTAAGATTCTGGAGAAACATCTCCAGCTGTAATAATTATTTTTTATCATCAGTGCAGTAATGCAGTATTTCCATCTAATGTAGGCTGAGTCATCTCGAGTATGATGTCAAAACATGTTCTGTGCACTTCTGAATGACTGCTATCCTGCTCAGTCGATCATTAGGAATCAGAACACCTGTTTCCTATTTGGCATCAGGAGATATTGCTGCTTTATTTTCAATTCATCGTGATTTTTCTGTATGTTTTACAGCCCGCTGCTGTTTGCTGACTTCATGTTAAAATATACCTTCTGTTAGTGCCTTGCCCTGGTGATACAGCTGTCATCGGGGGACTGCCTTAAAATAATGAAAGAAAAACTGAACCTACACAGGACGCATTTAGACTAATTAGATAAACTGAGTCTCACAGCGGCAGAGTCAACAAAGTTGTCGTTTCCTGATATTTCACTCTGGAGGGAACACTCGCGCTCCTTCTTGAACAGTGCCCTCTTGTGAACATGACCGGAACTGCACATGCGAATTGCAATTTGACACTATTCCTGGACTGAGTCTTCTTAGTATCACAGGCCAATTCTTGTGATTCATTTCATTATGCTTGTTTAAAAATCGCTCTTCTCTGTCTAGGAAGTCACTTCTGTTCATTCCATGCTTAGCTGCTTTCTGCTTTGCTTAAGAGGCGTGAGGTGATGTGTTTCACAGTCAGCACTAGAACAACTCCAAAGTGATTTTAAATGTTAATAAGCAAACAGGACAGAAGAGTCTGAAGGCTAATTGTCCTCTACATCCACTCTCCCTCGAACACAGGCAATACAGACTGATATATCGGCTGAATTAAGGGACAAGCTTAAAGATAGACAAGGTTCCAGGTTCTAGTTCTAGAATGAGCCTTGCTGTTTTACCCTTGACAAAGACAACGATCCTGAATTACTCTGACAGATATTCAGGTGCATAAATGAGTGACGTTGTAAAGCAGTCAAGCAAAAATAATTATACTAATAATGAGTGGGCCTGAACTGTTTATCAAATTGTTAGCAAGGAAAGATATATCAACTAACAATGGATTTACCTCAATCACCAACCAGGTAAATCAAAAGGCATCCTTTCATATCTCTAGTACCTTTGCAAATATTACAATATAGAATGCTGTAATTAGTACTGCTAATATTATGTGGCCTGGTGACTCAATGGGTCAAACATTAGGCTGGGATGTGGAAGTTCCCCCCGGTTTGAATCCTGGCCCAGCTGCAAGGTACGTCCTTGAGCGGGACACTCAGCACCAGCTCATTGTAATGTGTGTGAAATGTTGTAACTCACTTTGGATAAAAGCATCTAGTAAATGAATAAATGTATACTATATATAAATGTACTACATGAATACTGTAATGCTACCCAGATTGTCGGTGTAGGTGAACAAAGATTAAAGCGAGTACGCAAACGCGTACGTATGTTTTGCTGTGTCAGGAGCTCAGTGCATTGAGGAGCACTTTGCTGTTTTGCTGAAGGAAAGAGTGCAGTGAAAAAGTCATTCAGCCTTCGTACGACAGATCTTACGCTAGCGCGCCTCATCCAGACAGTGACACCATGCCTTGTTGGGTTTTCATGTTCCCAACACTGCCAAACAGGGTGTTTTATTGCACAAGTCATTCCGAGGTCAGACTGTCACCTGCATTTTATTACACGCGGGCTGCTCCCTTTAACGCCCTGGCTGGTTTCTTACACCTCATTTAACAGCGCCACTGGGCTTGGGCAGAGCTTAGCACATAAGGGCTACTAGGGAAAAGAGAACATTTTAAGGTTGTGAGCACATAGATGGACAAGAGTTTATTTATAAAATCACCTCGTTGACTTAGTAAATGTTGATGGCTTCTGAGCCACTTGTAACTGATTAATCAAGAACTATTTATTTTAGAAGTTATTAATTTGTGTATGGCTCGCCAATCTACAACTACAGAATTATTTCCAGGAATAAAGTTTCATTTATTTTCTGCTAAAACTGTATAAAGTGTTATAAATTAAAGCAGTAAAATGGTGAAATAAAGCTATATATATATATATATATATATAGCTTTATATATGTGTGAGTGTGTGTGTGTGTGTGTGTGTGTGTGTGTGTGTGTGTGTGTGTAGTAATAATAATAATACTTCTTTCATGTTTATTACTGTTTTTGGTTATGCACATTACATCAGGAAGCCATTATGTGCACATCAGCAATTACCAGGAAGAAATGCTGAGGTCTCTTCATATTTCCTGTATGTAAAACCCATTAACCTTGCCTGTCATGTTGGTACACTGTCTGTGTCATTCACAAGCCCAGTACCCAGTACATTATAGTTTTTTAACAACCATTTGTTAAATGTTTCTGGCCTTTGTGTGTGTGTGTGTGTGTGTGTGTGTGTGTGTGTGTGTGTGTGTGTGTGTGTGAGTGTGTGTATGTGTGCGCGTGTGTTTCTGTTTTTAATTAGCATGCCAATTATAATTTATAACTGCCAAAACTTCTCTGGTGTTTAAGGTTCGTTTAAATGAGCTGATAATTGTGTGCTCCACAAAGAGGGAATTTGCAGCACAGTCTGCACTGGAAATGCTCGCTAATAAAGACCTTTAAGAGTGTGAAGCTGCACAGCATGCTGACAGTTACCAGCACAGCAAAACAAGGCTCATGTTAATGTGCTTATTGTTGCATTTTTGGACAAGCTCTGATGGAATTTGTGAAATGTGTGATACAATTGCAGGCTATCTGAAAAGATGCCTTTTCCCATATTGCCGGATCTGCGAATACGTTTATTCATTTATTTACAACGCTAACATGCACGTGTCATGTTGTCAAAAATAAGCAGACAATAAAACACCAAATGTCACACGTGGAAGACAGCGATGTGCACGTTTTATGCTCTTCAGGTGTTGCAAAAAATTCTTTTTAATTATAGATGAACTTTCAATTCAGTTCAATTCAATTTATTTTTATATAGCGCCTTTTACAACAATGTACCTCAAAGCGCTTTAGGGTCAAAAGAGGGATTTTTTTTCCCCAGAAACATAATATAGCATTGACAAATATTATTACATAAATATTGCAGAATTACTGTAAATTGAACTACTGACAAGAAAGGAATTATTATTTATCCGTGATTTTGAAATAGTTTTTACAATGACAACAATGACATGTTTATATTTTAAAAGTACCTGGTAACAACATCATTGCCTTTCTGTAAGTCACAGCTTACACTTCAATTATAAACACTAAAACCCTCTTTTAGCTTTTGGATGAGTGTGGGACCATTACCAAGGCTCCTGAGTGAATCTCACAGAGTTCCAGGAACATTGTGTGCAACACACACTCAGGCAAATAACACCACCTATTCAGTCACATGACATACACTACGTTATGAGGGATGGTAGTATAATTTGTATGGGCTGACATGCCCAAAAGACAAAATGACCGCACCATACTGCGCGTCATTTGGGTCTTTATGACAGAAGTGTGTCAGTCTCTTAACCACACCTGTGTTAAATCACATCCCACAGCTGCACAAATACCCCCCTTTTCACAATTTTCTGGTTAACGAGAAGCACTTAGCCGAAAGGAGAGCGCTGAGTGAAGAGGGCTGAACCATGCGGAAGCGGGGGACATCACTGCGCCTTGTCGGTACAGTCACTAAATGACCACTGCTTGATTAGCTGTAAGCTCCATTTTGGGACCTTTTGCTCCCATATTTAATTAAAACATCATTATCACCTTTTCTGTGTACTGAGCTGTACTACTGCAGATACAGTCCAGGTCTGCTTCATAATTGGTCTAAAATGGGTTAATTGTGTTTCACAGGCAAAGTCATTTACAGCAGGCTTTTAAAAATACTGTGACAATGTTCTCTTTAAATGTTTTTTTTTTAAGTATAACTCTTCTTTATAACACAGATACACCCCTACTAATCAAAAGAAAAAATAGCATTGATTATGCAAATTAAAACCATCACAGTGGGCACTGTTTTTTTTTTCTTTTTTCTTGCTATGAGCAAAATAGAAAGATAAACCTGAAATACTGCTGAATGTGACACCTTTTAAAGTTCTTTTAAAGAAAATATTACAAGGTTAACTTACAAGGTTAACTTACAGTAACTGAACACCCAAAATAAAAAGAAAAAATTTCAAACTTTTTTGAGATTTCTGGTGATCTGCCCAGATCTATCATGGTACCACTGTGAAATCATAACTCAAAAGACACCAGGAGGAAGAGTTAACAGAACTCAAGCAAGTAATCAAGTACTCATGTTATATTAATACCAAACTCATGCTAAGCCAGGATAACATTTTTAAATGCTTGTTTAAATGTAAAAGTCAGTAATGACAAAGTACAAGCTCCAAACAACTGACAACTGACATTTCCAGGAAACAAGGTCATCGTTTTAAATATCACAGTACCGTGTATAGTAAACAATTGTGCCGTTTTGCCAAGCAGGCAAGGGAGGCTTTAATGAAGGCCAAAGCAAGGTACAAACACAATGTTAAAGGAGGAACAAAGCCAAAACACAGGTAACAGATGGTCCCACATTGCACAAGATCAGTCTCTAATTGCACAATATTCTACACAATCAATTTACAGCCACAACTACAATCTACAACAGCCAGCAAGGAAACCATAAAAATAAGGAACTTAAATCACAGAGAGGGCAATAAGAGATGGCTGGAGAACACCGATGATAATTAACACAGGGAAAACAGGATGACGAGGCACATGGAAACAAGAGGTTTGGAGACATCTAGTGCACACTGAGGACATGACAGGTGCAGGTGAAGGGTGTTTCAACAACAGTTATGTGAGTGACGACGATAGCTGGGATGGTCCTCTTAGTCAAATGTAATAAGGGCAGGACCAAGCTTAACACCAAAGTTATTTTTCAGTTATTTATGCAATGCAGTGTAAATGTGAACGGTTATCTCAACATTCATGTAACGTTACAACGGATGGACTGTTCATTTCATAAAAAAAATCCTTGACTTCTGAATTTGTACATTTAAAATGATGAGTTTTGGTTTGGATGGGTTTGCTGACTATTTAAAGCAAACTATTTCAAAAGTAAAAGAATGGAAAGGGTATTGATTATCTACCATCACAAGTTTTATCACAAAGAATTTTTGTCCTCACGTTGATTCTGCATGTTGTCTTCTGAAATGGAACTTGTCCTTATTTTTTGTGAAGAGTTAAAGATTAATCCATGGTTCTGTAAAGACAGCAATAATAATAATAATGCTTGCATCAAAGACAACTTGCCTAACTCCATGTTGCTATGCACCTGAGGCAGATGTTTCCTGGACCATCGTTAATGGTCTGTCTAGGCAGCACGTGTGTCACATGTGAGGCCCCGAGTCGCGGTTTGGCTTCGCTTCCATTTTCTTTGTTACTTCAGCGAGTGTGAATTTGCCTCCCAAGGCATGCACTAAGTGGCTTTCTGGCATATGGTGTAACCTCCATTTGAGCGCTAAAAGCTGGATATTGTTTTTGCAGAGCAGATGTTGACGAACGCGAAAAGGCACAGCTGACTCGACGGAACAGCTGGGAACGGTGGGTGACCCACATACGGGATAGAAACCTTCTGCGTGTTCTTGCCAAACAGGGACACATTTTCAAGTTTGTTCCCCTTTCTCTCCCTTTTTTTGGATAATTGCTTGTGCCACTTTTGGCACACAGGCTCTTGTCAGAGGGCACGTTTAGAGAGAAACACGAGTCAACAGCGCTTATTTCCAGACAGGCATGTTTTGCACGACTGTATATTAAACAGGGATGTCTTTGGTTCACCTAGAGAAGTAATGTAAAAAAAAGTCCTAATTAATCACTGGCATAAAATAATCCCTCTATATACTAATACAATGAAGAAAAAAAATGTGACGAAATGAAACTGGGGACTGATTTCCCAAAGGACAAGACCACCGTGCCAAATACAAACGAAACGCACAGCGTGTGGACGTATTTGAGAAAGATGCCAAAAGCAGCATCCAGTCCCTGGTGGCAGACACTGTAGTGTGCTCATATTGTATAGCTGCTTGTGCTTCTTGTGGATTTAAGTTTCATTTGCCTCACGTTTTGTATTTTCATCCATGCATATCAATTTGATGTTTCCCATCGTTTTTCAAAAAATGTTCAGACCTTGTTCGTGTTTAACGATGAAGGATTAGGGATGTTTTAGTACAATCTTTAAAAAGTTTGCGTTACTGAGATGTGTCTAACTACATGCAATAGTTTTGGGAAAAAAGGGACACTTAGATTTTGTGCTAAATTCAGGAACAGCTGCAAGGGATTGGTAGTCTCCATCCATTATCTTAACCGCTTATTCCCGGTGAGGGCCGCAGGGAAACCCGGAGCCCACCCCAGAGCACACAGGGCGCCAACCCACCACAGGGCACACACACACAACGGGCAATTGGGACACACCAATCAACATGTCTTTGGGAGGAAACCGGAGCACCCAGAGAAAACCCACCAAGCACAGGGAGAACATGCAAACTCCACACACACAGACCCAAGGCAGGAATTGAACCCCAGGCCTGGAAGTGCACGGTGACAGTGCTAACCACCACGCCACCATGCCACCTATTGGTAGTCTCATCAAAGTCAATATTTATTCATGATAAGTCTTCAAAATATTTAAATGGGCAAGAGTATTGTCACAAGACGAACTTCATTATGTCACATACCGTGCTACTGCCTGTATTAAGCTGATGCACTACCTTTATGAATTGTTCTTCCTTTGGAATAGAGAAATAGATTTTTAAAAGACCTTTCACTTTGCACACTGGTGAAGTATTTAAATAGTAGTTTAGGGAGTTATGGTATGCCATGCGGAGATCCGGAGCCAGAGGGTGGTGGGAAAACAACATCTGTAAGTACAGACAGCCTCAGGGCTGCCTGAGTCACCTTCCTTCAACCAGTGGCCGCTTAGCATGGCTTCAGTCTGGAAAACAAACTGTCGTGCCATCATAGGCCACAGATTCCTCAGTTCCACGTGTGAGGGAAGACCTTTACTCCCTGGCTGTCCTGCAGGTAAACCCAGAGGCGGCATGCTTTTGGGCTTCCGCTAATACTGGACGAATGCGTGCTGATTGCATTTTTTCCTGCAATCTGTACAAGCACTGATTCCACATACTTATTCATGCCGTTGTCAGGAAAGGTGTTTGGAAACACGACCTCTCATCCAGCATTTTGCTTTAAACAGAATGATGAGTACCAGTGATGTAAAAAAATAACAGCTGTTTTGTGGATTTCCTAAATTATGGATTTCCTTCAAAAACAAAATGGCAGCACCGCATCACAAAGGCCCATGTGAACCCCAAACATGTGAAGGATATACTGTAGCTGTTTATTTAATTTGTTTTCTGGATAGCTAGTATGAACCAATTTCAAATATGATGACAGATGCATAAATGTCAAACAGATTACAGACAAACAACCGCAACACAAACTAAAATGATTTATTCTCCAAACACTTACATATGAAAGTTATTCATAAGTGAGTCATCAATTATTGAACATCACACATGTCTGAAGTCCGTGCTGATTATGCTAATGTATTCACTTAAAGAGATATTCATTCCACTTTGCTCATTACATTAATATTTTGACTTTATAATCAAACCATTTCCATAATCAAAGTCAGATAATGGCAATAGATTGTGTGTGAGTGTGCGTGTGCGTGCGTGCGCATGCGCGTGCTGATGTGTGTATTACGCACTGACTTCACCCTGTTTTAATGCTGGAGTGCTTTCTTTGCACAAAGCTGCCCAAAGTGTAGCGTTTTCATCAGTATTTTGTTGCAGAATTTAATTCTATATTTGAAAATGTATGCAGGTGTTTGTTTTTGACTGTATAGTACATTTTTAGATTCTTTCTGCTTGTCACATAGTATTTTTATTTAAAATTGAAATACGATATAAAGTATGCGCTAATTGAAATATTTTGCAGTCTGTTTCAGGCAGTGAAGAATGGTGTTCAATCATTTTCACAGCTGACACACATCACTAGTGCTTTTACAGTTTCTTTCAGTATATCCCCTTTCACTGAATCTGTCTTCAGATCAATACACACAGGCCTCGGGACAAACCACACACTGTTCCAGCTACCCAGGAGTCAGTTTGGTCCATGTCAGCCAGAGAGGGCAGATGTGCTGTAGAGTAAGACGTGGCTCAGCCTGGCAGAGTACAGGTTCTCAGGGGTCTCTCACCGGATCCACAGGTCCGACGTGTTTTAGGGGCCATGTGTCAGGCAGGCACAGTAAAGCAGGCTGGCACAGTAGCAGGAAGTCAGTATGAATGGACAGAAGTAAACTGATGTGCTCTTGATATGCTCTGGTCAGACCACTGAATGTGAAAATGTAGGCACAAAGCAGCCTCTGAAGATACAGATGCAACTGTACCAATATTAAAGTGTATCTACAGACACTGGAGCATAACCAGCACTGCTGTGTTTCATTCTTCCTTTGCTATTATAGCATCTTATAGTGCTGTGTTTTAGACAGCTTCCTTTCAGGTGGCCTGTTGTTTGTGACGCGGATCTCAGCCTGTGCGTTCTGAAGGACCAGGCTCTGCTCAGTGAAGCCTGTGTGTTCTGCCTCTTTACCATGCCTCACCTCCCCTGGCCCAAACCCCCCCACGCCTTCTCCAAGGAGCTGACTCGTGGCTGATATTGATGGACACATTTACCCCCCCACCCCAAAGCTTGTCAGGGCATTGTTCTGGGAACACAGGGAGGGTGAGAGGTGGCACAGGAAGACATGGGGTGCCCGCTTGCTTTGCCCGCTGACGTGATGCGTGCTGGTGGGATGGGGGCACGCCAAACTGTCTCCCAGCTCTCTGTGATTGCTGATCAAGTGACTGGGCCTCGCTGTCAAGTCAGCTGATGTCATCTTCTGAAGCAGAACTAAATGGCTAGACTTTAGACTGGTCAATAATGATGATCACGTTCTTGTGATAGAGTTTCTACGGGCAAATGTTCATAGTACCTGTTAAATACAGTGTGGCTTGATTTTGCTTACTGAATGACAGACATCAAACTACATCTTAAATTTAATAAAATATACTAAATAATGGATCTGTAACAAATTTAGTTTGTATATTATATATAGGAGTGTGTGTGTGTGTGTGTGTGTGTGTGTGTGTGGTTTTCAGTACAGTTGTAGTCCTTGAGGGAAGGCTTAATGAATACTAGCTCTTCTCTGTATAGGCAATTCGTAAGTGCTCTGTTATATTCACTCCACTGCCTCAGATCTTCAGGAAACAGAAGACTTCACCTGAACTGACAGGTGACTGCCTCAAAGCAGCCCTGTCCCAACACAGGAGTGCCTACCTGCCACACAACTGTCACTCACACAAATACTGAACACCAGCTCTGCCCTGTCCCCGTATTCCATGAATCACTCACACACATCAAGTATATGTCAAAAACACTGCACAGTAATACAGTCCTATGAAAAACTACCTTCAAGCCATGAAAAACTATGTAATTATTGCAGACACAAATTGTGATCCGAGGGTGTCACGGCGAATGTAAATAATTATAGCGGATATTTCCGCTTTTCGCATTTTGTTTGAAAGTAATTAATGCGGGATACGTGGGTGTGAAAAAACTTCCGCGGGCATCTCTCTTTTCTTGACGCACCACGGGCAACGGATGTCACGAACAAAATCCCCACCGCGGTCTCCGCTGTGTGGTGCACGAGAGGGAACGCGTTGTCGTTATGTCACCGATTTAACACCTCCAGCACCTCGCTTTACACTGCAAACAACGGAAACGACATCTTCGGCGGCAGCAATAGACAGATCGGGCAACAATCCAGATATTTTAAAACACAGCCACTCTCGCCACCTTTATGAATTAAGTTCCATTTGTTGTTTTACTTTTATGTTTTGTAGTTTGTCATCTAACTGAAAACAAGACGTTTAAAAATGTACATTTACAAAGACGCATGTGTATGATAATTAAGGCTAAGTTAACCTATACCTTAATTTGCCCTCGTTTAAATGAAGGGAGATGAGCGTCTAGAGCCATATGGCTGACTATTACATGAATCAATCAAGTTTTGCTATGCCATATAAAAATTATGCGCCGTTTCATTCAAAGAAGGAACCATTATTGTAACATTTGAGCACCCAATTTTGCGCCCAAACCTGATTCTCGACCTGAATTTTATTTCACCACTGGGACTTTAGGAAAAGCTCGCGCACTCTGATTGATTGAAGGAGAACAATTATCGGATGGGGTTTTTTAAAATCTGAATTTAAATGAGTAACCTTTCGGAAGCCAGCGAGCGGCATCCGTGGCAGATGGGCAGTAATGGTGATGGGCTTCAGATTGGCTGGGATAAATCTCACTCAGCCTGGACGCAGTTTAGCGCACGGAGCCAAACTGCACGTTACTATGTCCGCGGCACAAAGCCGCTTCGGGAGGACAGAGGATGCGACGGTCCGCTACTACATGTTGTCGTTTTGAGACCATATAAATAAAACGATATGCATATAAGAAATCCATAAAACACTTCTGCTTTTCTCACCGAAATCGCGTTCTTTGTTAAATTAACAAAAGAATTTCACAAACGCTCTGCCCTTAGGAGAACGCAATCAGTTTGTCATAGTAAACCACCCCGTGGGACAAACAGCCCTGACCAACACCTAGCGTTTGGCTCTTGGACTCATTGACCTTGTTCCAACTAATCGGACGTCGGAGGAGTTCTCAGCAGAATGAAAACGTGTGCTCCATCCAAATGACTGTTTCCTGTTTAATTATTTAGTCTGGAGCAATAAAATGTTGGCTGAGATCATCAGAATAAGAGCCATATAATGATATCATTAACTGGTTGTTTACCATGGTGGGACAATGTACACAGAAATTTGGTACTGATCTGTATTACCGCTGTTTACCTTTGTTCTGGAGAAGTTATATTACTGTGTTTTGTGAAAATAATAGATTATAAATGCATTAAACGATTTGTCCCACCATCGTTCAAGTTTTCGACATTTCGACATAGTTTTGTGGTTGATTTACTAGTGTGCCAAAAAAACAGTTCAATTTCACACATTCCTAGCTGGTAAAGAAAGACAGAAATAAGAAAAGTAAATTTTATTAAGAGCATTTTGGCGCCATAAACCTGCTGATATTTATTGCTTCACATGCCTGACAAAATTGTGCTCGTGAATTTTGACTATACACCTTTAAGCCTAGTTTGCAAAAACAAATAAATAAAACAGCATTAACCCTTGTATGGTGTTCGAGTCTATGGGACCTTTGATTGTATTAATTAATACTTA
>JABJVR010005141.1:0-13880 GCA_025773905.1 Chitala chitala | reverse complement strand
ATTTCTACAGCACGAAGCCATTTCAACACTAAACATATTAATTCACAAAAGGCTTAACACTTAATTTTTCTAACAGATTCAAACTGGGAAACTTACATATGGCTGCTATGTTTGATGAGTCTCAAAATTGAGGCAAAAACAATTAGTGATTTCTTTTTTGTCATTTGAAGCTATACTGCTTAAAATTACATCAGATTCATCTGTGTACTTACTTATAGTCTATAGACCTCCAAAACTACAGATATCTTTTATTAATGAGTGTGGTGATTTATTGTATGATCTGATCGATAAGTTTGATAAGATGTTTGATAAGAAAAGTTGAAGATGCTGAGGTTTTCTTTGGGAATGACAACATTGGACAGGATTAAAAATTAGCGTATTAGGGGGACAGCACAAGTGGGACGGTTCGGAGACAAAGTGAGAGAGGCGAGACTTAGATGATTTGGACACGTGTAGAGGAGGGATTCAGAGTATATAAGGAAAAGAATGCTGAGGATGGAGCTTCAAGACAGAAGGAGAAGAGCAAGGCCAAAGAGGAGGTTCATGGACATAGTGAGGGAGGATATGAAAGAGGTTGGGGTGACAGAGGAAGCTGCAGAGAATAGGTTGGATGGAAAAAGTAGATCTGCTGTGGCAGCCCCTAGAGGGATCAGCCGAAAGAGGAAGAAGATACAGAACACAGTTTTCGGTGAGTGCATGTATTAATGAAATTACACATACTTTTATTTCAGTAGTTAGTTAGACATTAAACAAAGTAGCTACTGAAACATATAGGAAAGCGCTATACAGCACACATTCAGAGTACTCTCTACGTTTATCGATAACAACAAATATAACCCGTTTCCTCTTTAAAACATTAGCTATCGAGTTTTTTAAAGAACGGAGAAGAACGTTAGGCTTTTTAGTAACAACTTGTTGTTTTTAAAGGTTTTTAAAAACATGAATTTCTTGTTTTAAAGGTTTTAAAAACTTAATAATTTGCACATTTTGGCCTCAAATAGATGCACTCTGCATGTAACTTGTAATGCACTCCAGTGCGTTAATTAGGAGAAATATGGTAATTAGTAATTATAGACTTATTTCAAATGTCCCTTTTCTCTCCAAGATTCTGTAAAAAATAGTTGTAATACAGCTGCAAGCTCACTTGGAAGCCGACAATTTATTAGATAACTTTCAGTCTGGCTTCAGGCAAGGACATGGTATGGAACCATTGCTGACTAGTGTTGTAAATGATATCATGATGTCATCTGATGCAGGGAACATGACAGCTCTCATTGCGTTAGATCTTAATGCTGCTTTTGATACTGTTAATCATTCTATTGTAGAAAACTGGCTTCAAACTGTTGTGGGCCTTACTGTGACAAACCTGAAACCATTCTCTTGATCAACAGGTGTAAGAGCAAAAGGAAGCCATGGAAACCATGGCAATTCCAGCATCCCCTCTAGATACTAGTGGGTTCAGACTGGGACTTGTCCCACTTTGTTCATGGGTGGTGCTGAAGACAGTGAAAGTGTGCAAAAAGCAAATATTGATCCCAATGAAAGCTCTGCTAACTTTCCTCCCTATTTAGGAACATATTTCCAACTTAAATCAACTTACCTGGAGCAGAGTAAAGGAGGTGGCGTGGAGCACCAGGCCAGAGAGGAACTGTTATTCACCGTGGCTGTGTTGTCATTTCATGACTCCTTTCTACTTTGCTTGTAAATTGAGGATAATACACATTTGAAACATTTTGTGCAATTTATTAGTTCACAACAGAAGGTTCCAAAACATTAACAGAAGTGAAAATATGATATAGTTAGTTTTCTGAAACATTGATACTGTAGGTAATAGCACACACACACACATTGGAGGCCTGATTTTGCATATGCAAGCTATGTAAGTGAAATCTCAGTAGATAATGACACGCTGAACCTCTTTCGTATTTGAAAAGAGCTGCCATTGACCCAGAGAATAAGAGTGAGCTATGTGACATATGTAGTAAATTATGCTAAAACTCACAGCATCTTCATTAGAATACTGTTTTTAAAAGAAAGTTAATTTAGCCTCACAGCTTCTCTAGATTGTAGTTCTGGATACGAGTCTGGCTGTTGTGCGCTGTGCTTAAGCTTTTAATTATAATTATTATTTATCTAAACTGTTTATTGTGAAAACTGACCTGGGTAAAAATAACTTTATTCTTCAATCAGATGAAAACTGACTGGTACTGCGACTGGTACTGAGTCACACACCTCACACATGCTGTCAGAGATGTTTTTGAATTCAGTACACAAAAGGCAAGTTGATGAAATTTATTCATTTAATGAAAGCAGCTTTTCTTTCCACAAGTATAAATACTGAATCTCATTGACAGACATGAAAATACAACTTCTAAGGCACCCAGCAATGTATTTATAGATCAGGTAAAGTGGACATACTGTACAAATGTACATCTGAGAAACGATGTTCTTTAAGGTGGGGGAAGGGAGTGTTGGATCATATAAATACCAACCCCCCCATACAGGATACAGATACTCTTCAAGTTTTAAAGGAAAGATTACAAAGAGGTATTTCATGTCATACAATCAGTTCACCTGTGACTGCGACATAAGCCAATCTGTATATGAACAGTTTTATATTAACTGTCCATCATGAACTCTTGGCTGATATACAACGTCCAATTGGCTTAAAAAAAAGTTATAAAATCATTTCCATCGTCAATATGCAAAACAAATATCAAATAACTATTAACATTATAAATAGGGATATAAATGGCAGTACTGTTTTACATTTTTAGTTTTGTTACTACATTTCAAATAGAGATTTCCAAAGCAGTTTTGGTAAGTACAAGCTATGAAGTTTAACATTTAAATATGAAACAAAGTGTGTACTGCATACACAGGCTGTCCTATTACTTTTCCAGCTATCTATTGAGAAGAAAAAAAAATATATATATATATACTGTATATATTGTGGTATTTAGAATGATGATTAAAAAGTATTGTGTGAGTAATTACTTGACTGCAGTTACACTTAATAAATATGGACTACTAAAGTAAATGCTGAAAAACATATGTTTCTGATTATTAGTACCCTCCAATTCATTTAAAATTGAAATTAGTGTAATGGTCACGTACATCTGTAGTCTGGCACAAGTTCACAAATTTATGTAAAGTTATTTTACTGCACAAATTCATATTGTGATAATTGTCTATGAAATAATTTTAAAATCTGTTAAAAATGTATTTTAAGTTGTGTCTATCCTACTTCACTGAAATTCAGCATACACCACAATACAGATTTAAAGAACAGTTAGGTATTAATAAAGCACACACTGAATGTAATGTGCAACAGTAAAGCAGGCTGTGTAGGTCAGCTTCTGCTCTGCCCTGTAAGCAGTAATGTTGTGAATAAATCTTTTTACTTACAGGAATACAGTCCGCTACACTGGCTGAATTTTTTTTATTTACCAAAACCAAAAGTATATTAAAAAAGAAATGTATCTTGTCATTTAGTTGGCTAAAAAGATGTTTTTTGGGATAGTAAAAACAATGGCACTGAAAACCTCATGCCCTGCCCCCTCCTGTTTCAAAACCAGGAAAAAGACACATTACTTCACAATTAAAAAAATAAATTGTGCAAGGTTTCTAACATTGCTGATTATGCTGTTACAAAAAGCATACTCTAAAAATATAACATGTAACAGGCAACACCTCTCTACAACAAAAATATATACATGCATAGTTTACAAATAACTCAACACAAATAACTGCCTACCCTTTTTTACACAGATTTTCAGGTGCCAGGTCACCAATTTACTCTAGATTATACAAAACAATTTCACAATTGACAACATTTAACTGATATATAAATCAATACATGCCCACACATATAGTTCAGTTTTCTACATCCATCCTTACATGCTGTTCCACATTATTACCTGCTGCACAACCATTACAGCATTTACAGGGTTAAAACAAAAACTGCAGCCAATTGACTATTTGGGTCAAGAGTACATATACAAAAATACACATTGATGTCTAAATATTGTAAATATCAAAATAATGCATCTGACCTCTTAAAATATAATTACATACTACATAAATTGTCTTTGCAATGCAGCAATGGGCCCACCTGTACCACACTGTTGTAAGAAGTGCTGCTGTGTCTCTGTGAACAAAACCTCTCATCTGCAACATCCACGAACACGACTGTCAATGTTTGTAGAACACTAATGTGAAGCGGTTTTTAAACGAGAGCTAACAAATTTAGGGTTTGTTTGTTTGCAGGGGCAGTCACTAAACACGGACAGGGGCTGATTAAACTGTTGCCATTGGTCAGGTACTGAACAAAATCAGTCTAGTGAGATGAGAGCACCAGAACATACGAACTCAATGCACAACAGACAGGTAATAATAACAATACAAAAAATATGTCCCAGCAACGCACCCCCTTCACATTGCTGTATTACACCAATTTATTGTATAAGTCCCTATAACAGACAAATGCACAGATAAGACATAAGAAAACTTTTTCTGGATGGTTGGCAATACATTTGCAACTTTCAAAATATAACATCAATAATAATAAAAAACTAATTTCCGCAAGGTGTTTCAAGATCCATGCTCAAAGGGGATAAATCTCTTTTAGTTTATCAGTAAAACTGTATAAAATAAATAAATCCCACGGTTTTCATTTGCTCATCTGTATACTGTGGCACCTCTCACTGACACAACAAGATAACTGTTTGTGTAAATTCTCTCTTTAGTTTATAAAAGTGCTTTCAACCATCTGGCAGTCTTCTTTGTGTTCCGTTACCCGTAAACAAACGCAAAGCCTGCACACTGCCAGCATAACCATACAGCTGAGGAACCCACCACTGTAAGTGCAGCGCTGCCTGAGCTGCTTCAGCCTCAGTTTCACAAGTACTGGGGGCAGGACCAGAGATCCTGCACTGTGGCTCACTGGGACCAGGGCGGGACCAGGGCAGAACCACTCGGCTAAGGATGGGATGCGGTCACCAAGAAATTTATTGAATCAAATAAAACAAACCACATTCCAAAATATTGCAGCTGCCCATTTACTGTCCATTATGGTGGCTTTAGGCATGAAGACCCTTTCACCATATCTAGTACCTACCCCATCCAGCCACAATTATCAAGAACATGAGGAAAAAACTCCTCATGGTCCAGTGTGCTCAGAGAGGTAATGATGTGTAATGGCAGAATCTCATGAAAGAATGTGGAAGAACCCAGTGATTTTGCACTGGTCACAAGTGTACACAGACGTTTGCTCCTTTTGGTGCCAACATTTGCTCCATATGAGAAATGGCCTGTTAATACTTCACAAATGTGTTTTTACATTTATCATGAACTAGCTGATTAACTCAAAACATTTTCTTTGAAAATTGGCATTGCATAGCATTCGTTTGGGAGAATTTTTCCAAATAATTACATATTAAAAATACATATAAAAAATTCAGAATAAGTTCAGAATTTCTCACTTAAAATACAGGAATCAGAAACACCAGTAAGTTGGATTTTATTGTCTACTGTTTCAATGGGCTACAAAAAGTCACACTGAGTGACTTGGTCCATCAGTCTGTGAAAGAGCGAACAGGCTGCCTCTTGAGATGTTCAGTACGAGGAGCCAAACTGGACCTCATTGTGAACAAGGTAGTGTTTAACAAGAGCTGGAGCAGCTACCACTGGGCTCGAATAGGAGGGTATAGGAAAAAATATCAAATACACAGTCAAAAACATTGAATGAGCGTGCATATGTACACACACATACACACAGACACACACATACACACAGACACACACAGACACACACACACACACACACACACACACACACACTTCCCTGTGCTTCATTTATCTCAGTACACAAACAGTGGTGTTTAGTCCTTTTGAAGTGTGGTTTTGAGATTCTTGTATAATGTTGTCTTAGGGCACCTTCATTCAGAATTCATAAATCATTGTGTATCGCCTCACCCCGGCGCAGAAAGCCTGTGATTTGACTCTTACATACTCTTCTGCTCCCATCACATGGGTCAAGATCTTCAGGATACGGATGTGGTCACAGTATCTGCAGTTTTCTTCAACATGAGTAGCCTAGTTGGATGCCTTTCGCTCTTGAGTCTTACATACTTACATAGCACAGCTTTAAAACTTGTTTTGCCTTTGCCTAGTTATTATGCCAGTAGCTGACAATGTCAAAGGAAGTATGATTACATTAAGGTGCACTCCTTGTCAACCTTTCTAATCCTCCATTAAAAAGATGGAGGGAACTATAAGTAATGTTACCTCAATAAATATTATACCCTGTTCATTTAATGTATTCATAGAATAATGCGCTAATGGCAGGTCTCAAAATAAACAGATCCTCCATATGTGAATAACAGAAATAGCTGGGAAATAACTTAATTCCCACATTACTAGACAAATTTTAGATTGGATTTGCTCTGTCAAACAAAGTGGAGGAATGTGTTTGAAAGAGAGAGAAAAAAAAAAATCACATTTTCCATCAAAGCTTTGGTTCCAAAAAAACCTATGAACATCCCCAAAAGCTGTTACCAAAATAAAAGCATTATTACATACAACAAATATAAATGTCTTGTGTATTCAAAACCAAAATTCTGCACATATATTTTATGCATATAGTAGCTGAAAGACTTAATATAATGATACCGATACAAATAACTTAAAATGTACAATAACATGGTAGATGTCTTCAGTCAGGTCTGCAGAATTCAATGACAGGCACCTATGAGGACAGTGTCAGGTGCACACTCATGGAGATGACACAACAGCGTCACTCCAGCTGTTAGCAGCTGGGTATTTAAAGGTGACAGCCCACCTTTCCCACAGTGGTGTGAAGCAGCTGCTCACCTCTCGCCGTGGATGATGCCTGTCGACAGACCACTGACCAGCGTCAGTGAGTGCAGGGTCCCGCAGAAGAGAACGCATCACAGTTGTTTCCATAGAGGGCAACCCTTTACTGTGGGAGATCATGGTTTGTAGGTTTGGAACAAGCAAATTCAGGTGTCCTGCATGTTCTTCTCCAAGTTTCTGAAGTGGTAGCCATGACCTGCAGGCCAGCAGGGTGCAGGCATCAGGCTTCACTGATCCTCCCCTGCAGATAGTTGAAGAGGGACTCTACGCCTTTGGAGGAGCTCCATAGCTGTTTCAGCATCTGGCATTCTTTCTCATTCACCTCCTCCAGCACAGACTTCATGAAGCTCCTCACCAAGAACTTCGACTCCTCTAGTACCTGTAGAGAGCACGGAAAAGACCAGCAGAGCTGCAGCGTGAGACAAACATAAACGTGTCATCTTGTTAACCTAACGCACACTTGGAAAAACCTTATGAGACCATCGACAACCGAAGGTTCATGCTTAGTTCACTGATCTAAAAGGACTGAAAGTAATCAGTATTCAACTATACAATATTAGTTTTACAAGAAATAAAGTGTAAGAAATAAGTGCACATAAAAAATATATATCTTTAGTAATTAAATCTATATTAAATAAAAGTTTTCTACCTCTTCTTAGTGTACTAAATTACAAATGAACATGAAAAATATATGACCAGTGCTCTATATGTCATGATGCAGGTGTGTGAATTCATGAAAATCCCACCACAGCACTACAGGTAGCCATTTCCTTGACACGCAGCATCACTTCCTGGTTGAAGGTGGTTGGCCAGAAGACCTGGGACACTAGTCCCCGACTGCAAGCCTCCTGAGCTGTGAGCTTCCTTCCACAGAACAGCATCTCATTGGCCTATTGGGGAACAACGGAGAAGAGGGGCAGATAATGGAAGGCAGAGGTCACAGACTTCTCTGCTGTTGTATTCTTCAACTCACTCAGAATGATGACCACTCTGCCAATCTCTAGCTCTCAGTCATGGTGAGACACAAACACATGAGACTCTCACCCAAAAAAACTGTGCTGTATTACACACAAAAGGTGCTTCCACAAAGCATTAGTTAAAGGCTGTGTTATAAGCACAATTTTTTTTCTGAACAAATTTCCTCTTCCACTGGAAAAGGATCTGACATAATAGAAATTTATTGATCATTTTTGTAAAACAAAAATAAAGTAAAATTGGAAATCTTTATTTTCATTTCAAAAACTACAAACACTGGAAATGATAAATCCTGCTATTGTTTTACTGTTAATAACCAAGGCTGCCTTCTCTGCTGCATCCTCTGTCTGGATAGCCTTCGCCTTCTGTTGTGTATCCAACCAGGACTGAAAGGAGTGAAACCTCAACCTCCCACCTGCCTTATGGAGCTCGAGTTTGCCCGACAGAACATTTGAGATACTGCCTTGGCAGTCCTTTTTGTAAACATCCTTAAACCTGCATCTGGGTGTATTTGTATTGGTGACACAAGTTTTTCTTGCACTATAGAGAGCTGTACGTAAGCATGGAAACCAGAGACAAACTCACCAAAGAACAAGGATGCACAGAGCCACGGTTCTGACTCACCAAAGGAACAAGCATGCACAGAGCCACAGTGTGGTGACTCACCAAGAAACAAGCATGCACACAACCAAGGTGCGATGACTCTTTAAAGAACAAGCATGCACAGAGCCACGGTGTGGTGACTTACCAAGGCTACTCCCAGGATCTGGGGGAAGGTATAAGATGAGCAGCCAGCAGGAGTGAGGCGGGCTGCAGCACAGGGAGTCTGGAACCAGGCCTTCTCACTGGCCCACACTATGTCACACAGGGGCAGGATGGAGGCACCCAGGCCTAGGGCTGGCCCGTTGATGGCCACCACAATGGGTTTCTTGAAGTGAAGCAGCACTCTCACAAAGTCCCTGCAATGAAAACACAACAATCTCTCAGTTCCCTCTAAAAATGTAAAAAAGACAAGCAAGCAATGGATGTCACTGAACTCTGAACAAAAACACTCTTCAGCTCGTGCAGATACAAGATCTGTTGGCCCGTGTGCTCCAAATGCCCTATGAGAATATAAAAATCTAGTATATTCATTTCAAATTAAGTAATAATGACTTAAAGTGTTTATAATTGTATTTTAATGACAGACAAAGAAGAGATTGCTGACAAGAGGCTCCATGCGGCTCTCACAGCTTCAACCTGCCTTGTGGGTTCCAAAGCTTTTACCATGGAGGACACAGGGCCTGCACTTGATTGGCTGAAATTTGTTCTGTGATGTCATTATTACTTCCTGGCAGACAGCTATTTGGCATTTTTCCTGCCTATCGCCTCAAATAACACAACTAATTAATGGAATATTTCAAGACGCTTCAAGATGCATAACACCGAATCAGACTGCAATATTGTTCAGTGTTCAAAGAAATCAACATTCCTGCATTCAATGCCATAGACTCCTGAAAAATACTGCACTTATTCACAAGGTTGGCTTATCTACAAGTATACAGTATATGGTACATGAAATTTCAGCAAAAAGTGTTTTAAACACTTAAATATTCTGTATTCACATTTAATACTGTACATAATAAATGAGGGATATAAGACATCCTTTATAGAAAAAAAGATATGAAAATGTTTCCTGTATGAGTCTTCACCGAGGGAGGCTTTTGATTACTGTATATAAATCAGGGAAAAATGTAAGAACCGTGCATGTAGCAGAACACCTGATAGTTCACAGAACAGGTTTTTACAACATACAAGACACAACAGGGGATACAGGAGGATTTAGAATTGGCAAAGATGTAAGACAAGACTTTACGCTTTCCTCTAACTTGTTATATGCAGGACATATCATAACAGAAAGTTTGTGAGGAAACTGAGATTTGAAAACTGGTAGTAAACTCATTAATCTTTGTTAAAGATAACATAATACCTATGAAAGTGAAGATAATCTGAAACATATGCTTATCAACATCAAAGAACAAAGTATCACAATGGGCTTGGACCTTAACATGAAGAAGACAAAGTCCATGAAAAATCATAAAATGAAGTTCCACTGTTAATGGACGGAAAGTGAAAATGGGTCATATTCAGTCTGCATGGATTAATAATCTATAATGAAATGACAAGCAGGAAAAATGTGACAAGTAGCATACACAAAATCTTCAAATGCAAAGATGTACTCATATGTACAAAGATTTTACTTGTTGAAGCTACAGTATTTTCCACAATGGTGAATGGATACAAAAGCTGCAAAGTGAAAAAAGTCAGGAGAAAGATCAATGCCTTCTAGTTATAGTGCTGCCAAAAGGTACTTTGTAAGATGCTAACTGCCCAGAAACACAAACCAGTCAATACTGGAGAGGATCTAAGGTGGCATCGGTCAAATCTCTAATGACAATAGTTCAATTTTCATACTTCACACATATCATATTAAGAGAAACACCATTAAAAAAGATATGATGCTTAACTGAAGATGATGAAAAAGAAGAAGACCTACAGTCTTATGGACTAACAGTAACTATAGCTAAAGATGCCCTTTAATGGCTAGTGGCATTTTCCTCCTGTGCCATACCACACTACACCACGTTGCACTGTCACCCAACCTGTAGGAAACCGTTTTACACACGCTGAAGCAAGATTTGCTATGTCCCACTGAAATGAGTGGTTTGGGTGTCTATACTGCTGCCATTTCAACTAACTGAATAAAACCAACACTTGTGCAATTAAGTGTACAGGCATTTTTAGTCGTTTAACTGGAAGAAATACAGCCCAATTTGGAAGAGTCAATCAGAGATGAGACCAAATACTGTTTTGGGACATAAACTGTCATCTTAATCGTGTCACAGTATTTCTTCTTCATTATCACAATCATTATATTTTTTATTCCATCCATCCATCCATCCAGAGAGAGTGTCAACCTATCACAGATCTGTTCTTTATATATTGTTAACTAAATAATCAGCAATTCGATTCAATTCAATTTATTTGTATATAGCGCCTTTCGCAACAGTGTGGCTCAAAGCGCTTTACAACAGAAATGCAAATAACGCCACAAACACCTCCATGTTGAAAAGCTGTTGTGTGTGGTCATATTGCTGTTTGTTTCCTCTTGACTGGAGTATTATTTCACCAACAGAAGTAACACCTTTCTCTGAGGTACACCTGCTCACTAAAAAGCAACTCATACTGCACCATGGAGGGGTGTGAGAGGTGGAGCCAGGGGAAACAGGACTGAGAGGAATGAGGGAGGTGGAGGCAGGGGAAACAGGATTGGGAGGAGCCAGGAAGGTAGAGCCAGGGGAAACAGGACTGAGAGGAATGAGGGAGGTGGAGGCAGGGGAAAAGGACTGGGAAGGGTAAGGGAGGTAGAGTAGGGGATACAGGACTGGGAGGGTTTAGGGAGGTGGAGGCAGGGGATACAGGACTGGGAGGGGTGAGGGAGGTGGAGGCAGGGGATATAGGATACTGAGAGGTGTGAAGGAGGTACAGTAGGGGATACAGGACTGGGAGAGGTGAAGGAGATGGAGCAGGAGATTCGGGACCTGGAGGAGGAAGTTAAAGTAGTGTGTGCAGGACTGGGTGGGGTAATGGAATACAGGACTGTGAGCTATTTCATCAGGTTCATTATAGCCTCCTTCCCTCCCTGCAGCTGACACACATTTTAGGCATTTCATCAAAACGAGGGAGGAATCCATCTAATTTGCTGTTTCCTCCCTCCTGGGCTCTTTTCTCTCACATCAGCTCATCCAGCAAACAGAAGCCTGGCCACCCAGGCTGGGCACCCAGACTGGGACTCGACACATTTATATGGCTGCAGCAGGATGAGACCAAAACAAACAACCATGAGGTCAAACTAAATCAATAACTACTTTGTTTAATATCACTAACCTGAGTACACAAACACTTCACACATCTGCACTTTGGGACTCTTTTCTGCACAGGTATAATATATGGGAGTGTTTCTGTGTACTGTGTGTGTGAGAGGCAGTGTACTCCCTTACCGTATGGCGTCTGCAATCCTATTGCTCTCTTTCCTCCTGTCAGTGGACAGCCGCCCTATGAGATACGAGTGGTCCAGCCCACTGCAGAAGACGCTCCCCACAGCACTGAGCAGAATCAGCCTGCTGTCATCGGCGGCTGCATTGCCCAAAGCTCTGCTCAGCTCCTTCATGATCTGCAGTGAAACAGCACAGACAGGCATGCAGTGTCAGGCTGCATACAACACACACGTTCTACAATGTTTGACTGGAAGTAAATAAATTGTAGGTTATTTGGATCCATCCCTTTCCATCTAAAGAATCAATTTCAGGTAATTTAATTTAATTTCATTTCATTTCAAGATGTATAGATCTAGCACTATTTAGAAACTTGGGCAATGCTACCCACCCTGACAGCTGCACTAGTCTTGCTTTTTTCCTTTAGAGTTCTAAACTGCTTTATGACACAGTACAAGTTGTGTTTCCTCTGAGAGAACATTGAAGACCCTCAAATTACAATAAAAAAATCAGACAATAAATTAAAACAGTTTTTTTTCTCTTGAGAAGAGAAGTGATACTGGGGATTCATCCCTGTCCTGTGGCCAGTTCTGCATATTTGCACTATGGTATTCGGGGGCTGTAATTCATATATACAAACACCACAAACATTTTAATGTGAATCACCAGACCTTGTCAAGTACTGGCATGAATTTTGTCTTCAGACCACTAAAACAAATTTAAGGAAATGCAGAGACATATACAACAAAGAAAATAGGGTTAAGTATCAAGCAAAATGTAAATTACAGAGCTCTGTGAAAATATTTTATTAGCATGGCCTTATGAAACCAGAGCAACTAGTCTGATTGGATGACTCAGACACTTTCATATAAACAACAGGAAATGAGAACTCCAGACTGAAACTGATTATATTAATGCTACATTTTTTATTAAATATATAGATGTCTTGTCTGTATTTAAGGACTAATAAAAGCCACATTGTGACACATTGTATCCAGTAGGAATTGTGCTAATTGTGTCTGAATGATTTGAGCAGTCTGAGATTTCTTATAGGGGGATGTTGACACTCAAAAATGGTTGTTTTGCTTCCTCAGTCAGCATCTCAGTCTTCAAACAACACCTAAAAGCTGGGATAAAAAAACCGCACCTCAACAACATTCATCTGTACCTACTGCATGTGTTCCAAGGTCTAAACTAAGAACAATGCGATGCTGCTGCTGAACTTTTGACTATAGTGCTTTTTATGCTTAATTTTAATGAAGGTATGGTGGTGTTGGGATTGGCATTATGAAAAATCTATGTATGAGGAAGTATGTGTTACTGCAGATATGCAATGTCATGTCAGGTCTCAGGTAAATTAAACAATTATTTGTGTGTTACTTCATATACAATAGACTTTTTTAAGGGCATAATTTGTGTTGTTTATAAATTGCATAGATTGAATAACTCTCTGTGGCTAAATTATGAGTGGATGTGCATGCCACTAATTCATCTTGAGCTCAGATAAAACGTAATTTGGTTGTGACTTTGACATTCTGTGAGGGCATACTTTAAGAGAACACAAGATGTGAACACAACACTTATATTTCCAAAACAATGTCACCACAAACATGGTTCCCTTAAATTTGAACTAACAACACTGTCTCTTTCAAATGTCAGCAAACAGGAATTTAATACATTTTAAAATGTGTATGGGCAAGCATGAAATATCAGCTACAGTTTCCGTAATAGCCAGCATGAACAAACCAATTTAGTTTGAAGAGTAGAGTATAGGAGTGACCAACATATAACAAGGGAAGTGTTTTGGGGTGCACTATGATCCCTGTGGACAGAAGAGCTGGTGATAATTATACACTCACTAATGTCTGGACACTTCTTTCAGGCTTCCAGACCTGGTGACTGATCTTCTCCTTTCCTATCTCTCATTGCTTCCTGACCTGGTGACTGATCTTCTCCTCTCATGTATCTCCAAGCTTCCTGACCTGGTGACTGATC
>JABJVR010005140.1:22380-42164 GCA_025773905.1 Chitala chitala | reverse complement strand
AACTTGCATTTCAATGTTTAGACTGCGCACTTAAATTAAGCAGCTGCGCTGAAAGTCGCCGCGGTTCTCAGTGCGGTCAGGCGGAGCCGGTGTCCGTGCTCCCACTCAGTGCGGTCAGGCGGAGCCGGTGTCCGTGCTGCCTCTCAGTGCGGTCAGGCGGAGCCGGTGTCCCTGCTCCCTTTGAATTAGAGGAGTGCGTAATTGGCTGTGTTCGCACAAAGCGTCGACTTTGCACTCTGGGTTGGTTGTCAGATGTACGTCAACACGGCCGACGACACACCCACAACCTGTTACTGAAACAGCTACAGGATACAAATCTGTAGACTGAAAATGAATTCCTTCAAGCAGCCCGTACGTGCACACTTGGAAAAAATATTTCATTTCAACACCCAGTGCAGTCGTAATACACTTTGGTAACGTGTGCATTATTTTAAACCGAAACGAGAATAATGTGCTTACAGTGCATTTCATTTCACTGTTATTAGCTATAACTGTAAATTTATGAAAATCTAAACTTCCCGAAAGATATAAAAGAAAGTACTGCACGGTGGAACGTACAGCACACGTGTCACTAAACAGCGCCACCACAAGCCTCGACCATGCGATGCTACCGTATCTTGGTTTACTTTTAAATTCATTGGCTTAGCTGATAAACGTCAATACATGTAGCCATCTGTCATCAATTAATTAATTAATTACGTGCTTTAAATAAGGTGCTTTTTACGGTTCTTTGGTGTATTGCATAACAAATATTGCACACGATTATTCATAGTACATTATTATATTATTATTTTATCATAAGTTATAAATGTATTACAGTATACGTTGATCATTGAATAATAGTCACTGAAAGTGGTAAAAACCCTTGGAAACGACTGATAGTCTGAACAATAAAACAACCTTCAATCGGTTTTTACACTGAATATGGTTGTTTATTGTGACTGGAAGTTTCAGTTTATAGAAATTTGCTACAGCATATTACACAAACAACAGGACAGGTTTTAAAATTCCATGCAGAACGTTGCAAAATATTTTAAGAAACGAATGAACTGTCAGTCAAATTTATACAGTACATTTTTTAGAAAATGGTCTTCTGCTAGTAATATCGCCACCACGCGGGCAAAAATACACACAGTAAAACGGTCAAAAACCAAACTTTTCTTTTTAATCGTCTTAACTGTTTTGTGGTTATGTAATTTAAAAACCACAATGTTTACAGAAAAGGTTTATTCATAGAAATAATAAAAATAATAAAAAGGTAAATATTTGTGTTAGCTTGATTATAATTAAAAAGCCAAAAGATAAATTTTTGGTCCCTCTCCCATTACAGAGAATGCTGCTGCAGAGGAGTGTAAGAGCCGCGTGTTGTAGACCTCTGCTCTAAGGGCACCAAACTGGTCAAGGCCAGCTCTGGGACAAAATGGGTCAAAATTCATTTTAACAATTATTTTGTAAATATAAATTTTACACAATACAAATATTAAGCAAATGCCAAGAGACGTGTTCTGTCATATGTGGATCATCAAAAATATATTTGAAATAAGAAGAAATTGCCTGCATTTATAAATAACTAATTCACACATCAAAATGGGGTCATAAACTAAAACACGTAGGGAACCTCTGTGCTAAAATAAGCCAGGCATAGTAATACATAGTGTAGTTTATGTTTAAATTTCACTTTATCGAAACCTTTTTACTACAAAAAAATGCATTTAGAATTATAATGTATTTTTTGTAAGCAAGACCAGTGACTGAAATGAAAAACCAGTAACATTTTTTTTTTTTATATTTACAGTATCACTGTAAAACAGTAATAATGTTTTTAGTACAGAATGTTTAATGCGTTTTCACCATTCATTATATTTACCAAACGAATTATTATGCACATGAGTTACGCGGCAGAGCTTCAGCGGTTTCGCCATGAGCTGCTCAGCTTCTCCTCCACTCTGTCCATGAAGGCAGTGTACACCCCTCTTCTTCGCCGGTTTCTCTACGAATCCAGTTCAAGCGGCATCAGTTTGCTTACCACCGCACCTCTGGCGGCACGTTTTTAGGTCAAATTACCAAGTTAACGTACATCAGGGCGATCAAGCTGAATCGTAGTGTGTTTTGGAAACGAAAGGTTAAAAAAATGCACCTTGCATGTGAGATAAATTGTACTCAGGGCTGGTTAATTAAAAACTGAAGCATGATGGGTACAGTTTTGGCTAAAAGTGTCAGCACCGATGGAAAAGAAGATGAGGTGTATCTGTGGTAGAGACAGCACCGCGAGGTATAAGCCTCGAGGACTGAGAGATGATCTGCCGACTCACTGTGTATGAGGCTGACTTTGTTGGCCACGGTTGCTTTGGCAACAGCAGCTGGGCGTCCCATTTGGGGTCTGCTGGCCTAAAGGTGTTAAGTGGTGGTAGTGTCTCTCGCTGTGGAATGTCCTCTACAGCCCTATGCCATCCAACTGGAATAAATTAGACAGTTTTAAAGCAGTCATTTTAGAAGAAAATTAAGGTTCACACACAAAAAAGTGCTGTACAAAGTATTTCTACTATTTTCATTTTAAAATTTGGGTTTCTGCATGTACTTAAATGACATACAGGGTATGACACCAACTGAAATACAAGCTAAAAACTGCATTACAAATTAATAAAAACTCTATGGTATGTTTATATTTGAGAAATTCAGGTGTTTGCCTGTCCTGCATCCTAAACATAAAATTTTGTTAAATATGTCGAATTTTAAGAAAACTTGATTCCACAAATCTTAAATACCCAACTTTATGTAACCATCTGTGTATTGTGTTAAGAAAGCTATACATTTATGATGGCAAACAAATTACTTACTTGTGCTCAAATTCTGTGAATTAAATTTCAGATTGTTGGGATCCTTTTCCATCTTGGTCACTATGTCTGGCATGTCATCAGTATACTGTGAAAATTTTTAATTATATGTAAGGTGCTGAGCTAATAACTTTATATTAGTTTTGTAATAACTGAATGGCAAACACTAGCATAAACATTGTATTTATGAGCTCTGCTCAGTACCTTACCTGTCTGAAATCATGGGGTTTGGGATTCTTGTAAGCAGATTTTGGGTATTTCCCAAATTTCACAAACATGAGGTTACATTCTAGGGCGTCAGGTGGTCGGTAGCGAGAAATGAAAGGTACAGGTTGTACTTTTTGTGGACAAATCTCCGGCAAAATCTGCGAGGTCAGCTTGGTGATTCTGTGGAGGGTGTTGTTAGAAGACTTGGCCGAAGGTGGCTGCCTGTGTTCAGACCTTCTCCGTGGCAAAGCAAGTGTTTTGTAAAGCTTTGGAGAAAAGTCTGGTGCTTTTGCGTCCCATACATTTACGAGCTTTATGGTTTTTGGCAGAATTAACTCTTTACTTCGGGTCAAGGACAAACATTGATTGGCTGAAAAGGTTGTCTGTTTTTCGAAGGGAACTGCTTTTAAAGACCGTAATTTTGCAGTTCTGAATTCAAAATTCATTCTTAAATCCAGTGTCCAGTTAAAATTTATGGAATACCTGTTTTTAATTAAACAAAATACTTTTTAGCACTTATTACAATACATATAATAAAAATACAGGCATTAACCATCTCGAGAGAAAAATAAGACGTTATCTCACATTTTAAGAATTTAGTGTTGTTTCACTTATACTGTTTTGAAATGATTTTGTACTTTGGCTCTGACAGGTTGGATGTAACTGTTTCCTGTAATTAGTAAGCATAACAAAATGTTCCCCTACAACTTCTATTCTAAAACATTGTCTCAATATTATTTTGATTGGTAAACAAAGAAAACAACAACAATTACCTTTTACAATTAACTTTTTTAGAATTACAAATAATACTTAATTTGTCATGGCTATCAGCACAGTTTGCTAGAACAGGAATATGCTACAACATTCTACAAAAGTTATACAAACAGCTTCAACTCACTTCTCAGACAGTTGCAGCTCTTCTCTTTACTCCTACGAACGAAAATGCTGAGCTGTCAGACATTAACGGTCTCATCTGGGTACATGAAATGCAAAGAAGGCCATAAACAGATGTTGCCAGGTAACTAAACTCAGAAGTCTTTAAGTGAAAAGGGCTTCTCATGAAAATGAGCTCAGCAGGGATAGACCGAGACAAACTAGAAACGTCTTAGCAACCACAGAACAATGGATTCTGATCAACACATATTGTAGTCACACACATGCTTTTGGCTGTTCGGTATCTTGCTTACATAAACTGCAAAGAACAGCAACATTGTAGAGAAAATGTAGTTTGTGGAGTTTAAGTTTAGGCAGCATATTTAACTTGTCCAATATATGGGAATGAATCAAAGTTCTGTATTAATCATGACAATTCAAAGTCAGGTTAGGTCAGGAATGCATTTTCACAGTAACTAAGTAAGAAGTAATACATTTGCAAGGAAATGGCTGTGTTTTATTATCATAGATGTTACATTAGCTTTAAAGCATACTGTCTAATAAGTGAAAAGTGATAAAGCTAATTATAAAGTCTGTGGTTAAAATGTTTAATTTAATAAACACTCAAATTGTTGTATATAAACAGTATCATTCTGTCTTGGATTTTTGGGCAGGGGCAAAGAGAGTAATTTGAAAAGAAACAGTCTTCGATGTAAAATGTTATTTATTCTGGCTGTGCTCCAGTGTAAACTGTGACATTCATGATTTTGAATTCATTAATTTTGAATGAATTAACTGAAAACATCTATGCTTGCAAGAAACTTTCAGGACAGATATTTGTTATTACTGCCCTACTGAAGAAGATTTTGCAAGAACATCCCTCAAAACATTGATAATTTACAGCATGTTATGTGGTTTCCATCTTGATTGTATTATTTGCTTCACATATATCATCATAAAACAGGCATAATAACATTTATAGGGTTCTCCATTAAAAACATACACTAGTGATACCAACAGAGGCCAAGGCGTCATTGTTCAAATGACCGTTGCATTGTCGTTAAAAAAAATGAATTTTCGTGACGCATGAAACCAAAATAACAAGCAGCCTACCAGAAATCCACTAGATGGCGATAGGTTGTTTTGAACTCTCGAGTTTTCCCAATTTTAAAAGTAGAAAGTTTTTCTTTATCGAATAATTTATATTTTCCTGTAGCTTGTAATAAAGACAAGTCTCAAGTGTTCACTAACATTTACGACAATTTAAATCTGTCAGTCAGACTACTGGTAAGTGCTGTCTGACACTGTAAAACATATTGTATTATGAGCACAGCTAGTCTATATTGACTTTAAAGTCAAAGTAAAATTTTTCTGAATTGTTCTTGCTTCATCACAGAACCAGAATGATTACTTTGGTTTAATCACACTTTAATTGAAAGAAACCGCTAGACTGCTTTTCTCCACAGCTTAATAAAGATGCCAGTTTTCCAGTGGAAAATACGTTTTGACCAAACAGGCAGACTGGAACATTTTCACCTGCCCACTTACACAGGTTAAAGGCCACGAACACTAGGAAGCAAAATGGCCCATAAAAGTTACTCACTCTCCCCACTTTTCCTAGACCTGCTCCTGCCTCACACATCATCAACAGGGCTATCACAGGACCCCTGAGGGCGGGTGTTTTGACTAGCCTGCTTCCTGTTGACTGGTTTTTTTGATGCATGGCTGATCCCCTTTAGCGTCTCTTGAGACCTGATTGAGGATTTTCTCTCCATATGAGTGCTGTTATGCTGTTTCTCTGTGCTTTTGACACAAGGGTCTCGCATGTCCTCTGTGTGTTTATCCTCCCAGCTGGGGTTTGTTGTCGTAATGATGACAATGATTACAGAACAGTCCATTGTCAGTTCTCATTCCTCTTTCACAAAGAGCACTGGCCAAGTGTAGGAAATGATATGTTATTACCAATTTAATTTGTTTACCATGATTGCTGTTATTTGTAACTGTATTTGACATTGTGGGAATACTTAAGCTTTCTGAGTAGAAGTTCTTTTATGTACTTACAAACTGCAGACTGACTGCAGTTATAGTACATTTTTTTGTGTTAAAGTTTTATTGTGTGTCACACATATTTGGTTACTTGCCATATGCGATGCAATGCAATTGTTAAACACAATTAGCATGTGTGAATTAATTTTAAAATATTTACATCACAGCTATGTACCATTTCCTAAACATAAAGTACAACATTAACCTGTCCACACTGTTGACTTCAGAATGACTGAAAAAAAAATTGATAGGTTCTTCAAACAGTAGAAACAAGTGACATGTATGAGTCTAGAAAAATGTGATATTACACATATGATCTTAATATAAGAATATAGTTACAATCTATTTAGCAATTTTATTATACAAAGTATTCTTTGTTTTTGTTTGGATTCAAGTCTTCAATATTGTGTGTGTGTGTGTGTGTGTGTGTGTGTGTGCGTGTGCATCCTGTCAAGGAGGAATTTTTAGCTTGAAGCCTTAGCACATACAGTGAGGTCAAAGGTGACAGCTGGGATTTCACAAGGTCAACCTGGCAACAGAGCCCTCTTACACAAACACTCAGCTGTGTGAGATAATTTACCTACAGAGTTGTGGTGTAAACTCATTTCTCAAAAGCCCAATGGACCACAGCCAAAACAAAGCCATTTGGCAAGACAAAAGTGCTATGTGAACATTTTGCCCTTACTCTGTCTCCAAAAGCTGTAGTAAATCAGACACAAGGTGCTGAATCCTGCATTTGCATTTCACACCAGTGTGCACGTGTGTGAAGATGTTTTCCCAGGTGTCATTTACAAACACAAGCATGCAATGTCTGACAGTGCATGCCTTCATCAGGGTTTCTCTGGGATGGGCTCTAATGTACCAGACAGTCTCGGAAGTTTAATGCACTCACCTTATTACGTTATATGTCATTTACAACAATAGTTAGTTTTTATGGAGTACTGTTAGCTCCAGAGCAAAATAGAGCAACCAAGCAGAGACAAGGGCGTTCAGGCATATAAAAAGAATAAAATAGTGGTTTCCTTGTGCAGCCATCTGATGCTCTGCTGAAGAAATCATTGTGGCGTGATCTGCTGGAATGGTTAGTATTTCTCCTCAGGTTTCCCTCCCACCTCCTGGCTGAAAGGCTCCCTCTCTTACTTGCCATTTCCCAGACCTGCGTCTTCATGCCAGGGCCCACTCTCTGTTTTTGTAGTTGCTCAGTCCCATCCCCACTTAGACGGTTCAGTGTTTAGGGTTCCTGAGGCTCACTTGACCACTGGAATGGAGGCCAGCTTTTTAATGGATTTTATGAGTTCTAGGCATTTCAAGTAGGTACACCACACCTCTGGCACAGAAATAAACTCTGGTACCCTGGAAGTGCTGGCTTTGAATGAAAGGAATAGTACAGTTCTAAGTTTTCGTTTCATCATATACATTGTTCATTACTGTGAGTTGTAGCCAGGACAATGAGTGCATAAACTGTAGATGTAATTTTACTATTAAAATGCTAAATTTCACAGACTCAGACATTGCTCCTGTACTTGTGGATATCATTTCATATAAATATTTTAAATTTGTGCTCTACAATTTAGATTTTTTTAGAAGTAAGGTATTTTCCAAGCTGTTACAGACTGTCCAGCTGAAAAGACAGCTGCATGTCATATTCATCCTTTCAGCTTTTCAACCAGGAGAGGTTCTTGACAAATTCAAATTAACCCATTTTACTTAGCATGCAGACATTAATAACCGTGATGAAATATCTCACAGGGTACTGTCCACCTTCGTAAACCTGAGCTTTGCTGACCACTAAGCTTTAACAGGCTCCCGGTTGGTGAAGAATTCAACAAAGCCAAACGACCGTGTTCCGCCTGTTGGCTTTTTCCATTTTCACATTCTTTAGCAGAGCATAGTTCTCAGAAACCTTCGTCTGGTTTTTAGTTGAGCCGTATAGAAACCAATAAAATGACTAATAGCACACGACTATCAGTGTTTTTTTTCACCGTTTACGAAAAACTGGAAAATTATATTGCACAGAAATGTAAAATTCCGATTCTGCAATATGAAATTGTTGTAGCCTGTATGGTTTTACCTTTCCAAATCTTTAATATTCTGCCTTTACATCGTATCCATGTAATGAGATCATTATAAAGAAGGCGTAAGTAATACGTTCTACTGAAAATGTATTAAAGTAAACGTCACACATAGTACATATTTTATTCAAGTAAATACGGCTCTCCCTTAAACGTAACGGAGAATAATACCAGTTTAAATTGTTTATAATTTCTAATAAAAGAAAACACACACACACACACACACACACACGTGTGTTTATCGTTGAATTAAATAATGTAACAGTAACATTACATGCCAAACAGTACAGTTACATGCCAGATTTTAACTGACCACCCTGCCCTCCCACCCCGGGAACTTAGGCATCCAACTATACTGCGTAACGATTATAGTGGCATTTTATGATAGAGGATAAGAGGGCTCGTGTGAAGGACGCCCCTTTGTGTTATCATGCTGTGTGGGGATGTGAGGGATGTGAGGTCCCCCACCGCAGTCCCCAGCCTGGGAGATGCGCGTTCACCTCTGCAGCAGCAGCCGCGAGACGTAGGCATGAACTTCATTTTCTTGCGCTATAAGTAGATAACATTGCGGAGCGGACGGTGAATCTCCGCAATTCGAGCGTCACTTTTCACTGCATGCTTTGAGGAAAGTACAAGAGATCACAAAGGCAACCTTCAGCGGAGGTATCATGGGGGGGAAAGTTCGCGTGGAGCGTCTGGTTTTTTGTCTTGTCAGTACACTGTCAATCAGTGTCTGTTCTCAAACAGGTAAACCGGTGAATTGTTTTATAAACGTACCTGCATAAAACAAAGCTAGTTAAGAACACTAAAATTACGCTGGTAAAAATCAGTCATGTTGTCCATAGCTGTAGCGTATCTATAAACTGACATTTATGGAAATGTTCTTTCAAGTGCTCGCCTTAATTTCTGGTCGTTTTCCTGTGATAACTGATGTATGGTTTTTCTTATGTCTAATTTCTTATGCATATATGATTTTTCAGTTCACTGGTCACTGGGCATTTCTACTACGGGTAAATACTAAATCCTAACAGTGGCTCCCGAGTAACTGTCCTTGGTATAATTTTACTGTATATTGGTACGCAAAGTAACGCACTAAATATAAGGTAGTATCGCGAGATTCAAATTAGGGGGACTGCCGAACTACATCCACGCGTGAAGGATTATGAATGACTGCGAAGAAAGCGGTAGCCCTAACCTGGTGAAACTGTATTTACTTGAATGAAACAGTTAATTGCAAGTTCAACAGTGACTGACGATGGCGCGCATGCATATTGAAATCAAGTACTTTGTGTTGGTGAGATTAGGATAAACGGGTAATGTGGTGCTGTTTAACTCCTCTAGATTAAATGATTTATAGGTTTCAGGAGCAGTATTTAAAAGTGTGAAAAAAGGTGCCTTGTACTAATTCAGATTCAGATTTTTTTCTCGTGTGAAATGATGCAACGAAATTTTATATGTATGCAAGTTCAAGAACAGACATAAACACAATAATTTATAGTTAAATTTCTGAAGTACAAGTGATGTTGAGTATATGTAAAGTAGAACTTAAATTGCTGTTGTAAATTGTTTTATTGTTAGTTTTTATGTGATTTTTTTACAGTTTTATTGTTAGCATCCTTTGACAAGATATTTGAAAATTTATTAAATTATTTTCTTTTTATAGGCGGCACGGTAGCGTGGTGGTTAATACTGTTGCCTCGCACCTCCAGGCCTGGGGCTCAATTCCTGCCTTGGGTCTGTGGGTGTGGAGTTTGCATGTTCTCCATGTGCTTGGTGGGTTTTCTCTGGGTTCTCTGGTTTCTTTCCACAGTCCAAAGACATGCAGGTTAGGTTAATTGGTGTGTCCAAATTGCCTGTAGTGTGTGTACCCTGTGTTGGGTTGGTGTCCCCTGTCCTGTGCCCTATGTGTTCTGGGATGGGCTCCAGCCTTCCCTGTGACCCTCACCAGGAATAAGCAGCATAGAAGATGAATGAATTTTCTTCTTATTCTTGTTGTTGTACTGAGTGTTATAATGCCTTCTTGTATAAGTATCTCTCCTGGATAAGTTCATGCTTCAGTAAGCAGGCTGTAAACCAGCTAGGCCTGTTTATGAACCGTATCTACTTGGATTCAAGGAGAACCAGGTTTTGCAGTACTCTTGGGTTGCACATTCCAGCATGCTTCAGTACTGCTACATGCTTTTCTGCTTGGCTGTTAGTACAGAGGGAACCATCAAAGAAGCCACTCCTGTTTCTAATGCCCTGCCATGTTATGGATTTGTGTACGTCTTTGTTTCTACCCTTTCTGTTTTGAAGCAGTGGGGACATTGTCCAGTTCTCTTTTACAGTGATCCAAGGCCTGCATATAGATGGCTTCCTGTGTCAAACTCTCACAGCATGAAATTGCTCTATTCGGAATTTGAAATTTTTCCTGAACAACTTGATCTTTCATGTAGTCAATATAATATTTCAACAACATTCTTCCTGTTTTCAGTACTTTTACAAAATGCACCTACTATAACAGCCATGTTTGAGCAGCTTGTGTGAAGTGCAAAGTCCATACATTTTTATTAATCCCACAACAGGCAAATTCATCCTCTGCATTTAACCCATCCCGTGGGGGGAAGCACTGGGTAGCCATTATTCGACACCCAGGGAACTAGCACTATGCGTCTTGCTCAGGGACACACCTGGTACCTGAGACGGGATGCAAACCAGGAGACTTCCTGAAGCCAGCCTGATGGGCTACCCATTGAGCCACCAGGCTACTAACAAAGATATTATTCTTAGTAGCTCTTCAGTGCACTGTGAAAAATACATTTTATAAGTGATTTCCACATAACTGTGTCTTCGAAGTTCTTTCACAGAATCCAGCTGTGAGCCTGAAACTGATTCCACTTTGAATTATGATAATAATGCTGCAAATTTCAAAACTCTAAATCATTATCTTAGCTTTGTAGTGATCTGATCTGTGCACTGTATTTGAATACCAGTAGACAAGAAGTTATAGTATTACATGAAATTTTCTGTGTTCCAGTGTTTTTCAACCTTCCTGAAGCTTAAGCCATCTCCAGAACAGACCAATCAGTTAACTAGTTAATTAGTTATAAGTCAGTAGCAATTACTGAATGTCTTAATGTTACAGGTCGCCCTTACAAATGTGACACTTACAGAATGTGCCATGTGAATAGTATGCCATATTAGGCACTGAACTAAAGCAATCTGGAAACATGTAATACAGACATGAAACCTGATTTGCTCATTACAAAACTATGTGCAGTTCCTATGTACTCTCAGGCACACATTGGGCCTGAATACACTACATTTTTATCTTAGCTGTGTACTTTAGTGCAAAGTCCTGTTTGTTAGTAAAAGTATTGCAGTCAACAACAAACATCATGTCCCCGGATACTAGTTATGTCTCCAGTTGGTGTTTTTCTTCCTTTATTGTTTTGGCCAGAAAGGGACTGGCATAGATTTCAGGCCAGCTCTGAATTACAGAAACATGTTATATCTTATTCAGTCTTATTACTACTGAAATTACAGGCCAGCTGTCTATACAGTAGTGGTTAGTCATGGACCTACCAGCGGAGTTTGTTGCTGACTTCATTGTGCTTCACAAGAATAATCCTGAAAGGCTATTTTAGACTAGTACTTGAAAATTGTGGGACATCAATCACTGAGTGTTGCTTAAAAATCGTAAACCAAGCCTGTTCTAAAGATATTATCTATGTATTTTTAATGTAGCGACAAGATTTCATAATGACAGAGGATTACCTAATGTACTTGATAAATTCAGTAAATGTTGTATTTGTAAATATGAAAACTACTACTATATTAGATTTTAAAGGGAGTGTTTACACAAGTGAAACTCCTTTACACAGCCAGTGTTCACATGTGCACAATGACAGGCTTGTGTTCACTTGTCTCATGGTGTGTGCGTGTGTGCGCGTGTGTGCGTGTGTGTGCGCCCAGTCATGCCTCCCGAATGCGTCCCCAATGGACACACCGTGCTGCACAACCCGTACCGCAGCACCACCTTCAGTTCCCAGCGGCTGCAGCAGTCCGCTCTGCACGCGCTCATCTGCGACCACTCCCTCGCTCCGGGCTGGTACCAGTTCCACATCTTCGACAAGCCTGCCGTCATGCCCACCAAATGCATTGAGGCAAGCGAAACGATGGGGGCCACACGCACGGGCTGGTTAGTCAGCTGACAGTTGAAACATATTATAATAGAACATGAAATATCAGTTATATCAATTATTTTCAAAGGTACTTCAGGAGGAAATCGTGCTCAGCTTTCATTGAAGCAACAAAGAACCATGGATAATTAAACTGTATTAAAATGTTTGTCTATCAGAATAGATACAACACATGTCCTGTCATTAGTATTTACTGACATTTGTACAGTAAAATCTATATAAATACATACTATATATTCAGCATAAGAAAAAAGTCATGCAATGGTAGAAACAGTAGAATAGCAGCACCACCATACAATTTACTGTTTTTCTGTTTGCTCTGTTTGTGTTATTTGGTGTCTTAGAGCCTTTGCAGGAGACAAAAATGAAATTACAAAAGTAACATTTAGAACTTCAATATTATGCTTCAGTTAACAAGTTAATGAAAACTACAGAAATTATAAAACGTCTTTGTGAGGGCTATGACAAATTCTGCAGTTTGCTGGCTGACACAAACTCCTAGTGAACGGTGGTGAGCTGATCGCTGTGCACGTGTGCAGTTGTTCTAGGTTGTGAAAGAGCAGGTGTCATGGGGGGACTGCAGCAGAGTTCACACCCACGCAGACAGAGACTGCTCACAGTTACCAGAAAAGGCGGTTAGCCCGTTGAGATAAAGACCCGAGTCCTTCTCATGGGGGACTCAACAGACTCTTGTCTTGCAACCAGGGGTGTTTTACTCTAGTGGTTCTTGCTTTGTAGCGGAATGTAAAACAAGCAGTATGGTGAAAATCTCCTGGTAGTCAGGACAACAGTATGTTTAGTTCCCTAAATGAGCAATTTTAGCTCAGGAGGCTAATCCTCTTGTCTAACAACTCTGTGTGGGCTGCAAGGTTGAGCCCGGATTGCACCTGTAACGCATTCATCATCTGAGTAATGGAGGACAAGTTCTCCCTTTTGCTGTCAGGCACTAACACTCCTGTGTGTGTGGCGTGCAGGTGAACCGCTGCGGGACGCAGGCCCCCGTGTGGCTCTCGCTGGGGGCGGGCGAGACTCTACCCGGGCCCCTGGAGGTGAGACAGCTCAGTGCATGTGCCACCTGGCAGTCCTACTTCAGCAGCAGCCAGGACTGCTGTCTCTTCCGCATCCCCGTCACCGTGCGCAACTGTGGCGCCTTCTTCGTCTACCTGCTGCAGCCGACGCAGGGATGCATGGGCTACTGCGCGGAGGGTGAGGTCACAAAAAACCACAAAGGACTCGCGGCTATGTAGTTGCATTTCTGTGTGCGTTTTTCACTGTTTATGTAGTACGTGGAACAGCGGCTTATGACATGATCTGGTGTACTGTTCTTTTGTGGGACAGAAATGGAAGACCTGGAGCCAGCTGTGTGTGGTCCTGATGAGGTGGATGTCAGTGGGGCGTGCAGAGGTGAAGCCTACAAATGCTTGCATGATGACACCTACAGGCATTAGGGACTCTGGCAGTGATTTGGCTTCACCATTATGACAATTTTTACCAAAACCTACACAGCAGTGCTGGCAGTGTTAATATAACTAGTGTGTACCCATATATACACTTTAAATGTTAAATTAACACTGTTAGCTTTGCTGTGTAACGTGTTTGTTCTGTCCTCTCTGTAATTACTCCTGTTGGTGGGTTATTGGTTATCTTTTAATGAAGTTCAGCTTCCAGAGAGGGGCCCTAACTCTGATTTGGGCCAGAGGGAATAGCAGCATTCAGCTTGCCTCAGTCTGTGCTTTTGTTCTGAATTTCATGAAGTTTGTGTCTAATCCGCTCTTGGTGGTACATCTGTTCTCTTGCATCTGTTATTGTTTTGCCTCTATTCGTGTGTTAAATGCTAATATTTTATCTTGCAGCTAAACATCCCCCACCTACATTAATTCCAGAAGTTAAGGCCGAACTCTCGGATGGCAGCATTTACCTAAAATGTAGTTTTGAGTCCCGAGGCGAGAACACCTCTTTGGGCTACATTGTGTCATGGTCGCGTGTCTCGCCCGAGGGCCAGAGGGAGGAGCTGAAGCAGGAGACCACCGTGCAGACCTTCTCCTTCATTGAGCTGGACGGGATTAACTTGCGGCTGGGGGACAAGGTACTTCCACGTTTCAGAAGAACACGGTTTGAAAACAGTGAGCAGTCTTTGTAAAGTACAGTCAAAGCAGGAGAAGGCACGCTGGGGTCTAAAGAAGACAGACCTGACTGTGAGAAATGAGGAGATCAAAGAGCTGTAGCAGACCCAAGCCAGACGTGACACATACGTGTGGGACATGTGCAGTAAATGTTTTAGCAATTCTTATGCACAGACACTCGGTGTGAAGGTTTCCATAGTGTCTATGACGGACCTTTCATGAAGTCAAAGCAATGCATGCAGGGATGTTTAGCACTGCCTGATTGACGGCTGTACTGACCACTGTCCACTTCCAGATATATTGCAGTTGTTCCAGCTTCTTTCTCGACTCACCAGCTGTACAAGGAGCCCCGGTGGAAAGTGAGGAGTTCTTCGCCGGAATCAGGGTATGTGAAATACAAGCTCCTAAGAAAGATTCGACTCATTGTGCGTCGCCGGTGACCTTCGTGCATGACAGTCACTTCGATCACCTTAAGGAAAGGCTGCTCATGGATGTTTGTGGACTTGCTCTAGTTGAGTCCAGAAGCCACCTCTATCTCTGAGGACGGGCGAGAGCACCAACTGACCATCCTGAGCACGGTTCCTCTCCCTTGCTCCTCTGAGGACGTTCCCACTGAGGAGTGCACGCTCACCTTACACCTGGGCACGAGCAATCAAGGTAAAGGCGTTGTAAGTAACCTGCCGTAACTCACCACAGGAAGACGACAGATGTGTTTGGGCTCTGCTCCGGTTTTGAGGCATTAGGGTTTGTGTAAAGCTGTCTTCATACAAGATCAAAGTGATAAGTAATAGATTTGAGGTGTAAATAATTTTTATTGATAAGGAAGTTGAGACAGGTCTTTTCAGTTTTTTTTTTAATTTTCTACTCAGGAGAGAATGGCCCAGATGTGGCCCTGTCTTCCTGCCAGGTGAAGATGTCACAGAAGCCATGCCTAAACAGAACCTGTGGCATGGCCACGGTCCACTACACCGCGGTGATGGACTTTGTGGAGGACGGTGACAGGACCACTGAAATATTTGTCCAGCCAATTTCTAGTCAAAATTTCCTGCTGAGAGGTTACACACCTCAGAGAGTTAATGTAAGTGCTTACTGGTTACCACTGATGAGTTTGAATTGATAAGGATCTTATTTCAGTAAAAACTTTTTTTTCCCAAACTGATTTTATGCTATTTCTCCGTTGTTTATGTAGTGTTCTTTAGCTTGTACTTAGTGACATTTTTGTGCCCTTTCTTTAAGATTCATGTGAAGGACGTTGCCTCTGCGTACTGCTACTCTTTCAGTGATCCACACGTTGTTACGTTTGACGGCAGGTGTGTCCGTGTCATGGATATCTTTAAGTGTTCATCTTTTTATTCTCTTAAACATTTAGAACAGTGTAATGGTTCTAACATTCTTTATTGTTGATTTTCACAGTTTTTACGTATATTGTTAACTGAACCTGTACAGATATCAATTACTTCCCCAGTGGAATTTTACCAAGTTGTCTATTTTGTTACTATGGTAGTTTTTACCATACAATCTGCTGCTGCACAGACAAAAGCATGCATCTTATTTCTTTATTAATATAAATTTTTTGAACAGTTGAAATTGACATGTATTTTCATCACAGGAAATATGACAATTACAAGACTGGGACGTTTGTGCTTTACGAGAGCATGGCGTGGGAGTTTGAAGTTCACGTACGTCACTGGGACTGTGGCAGCAGGCGCTCTCCAGCGTCCTGTGCGTGCGGCTTTGCAGCCCGGGACGGCGATACCGTCACCACTTTCGACATGTGTGACGGACAGCCGGGCAGTACCACTCCACGTTTGTCTGTGAAGAAGAAAGACGGAGAGAGAAGTAGCCTCCGTGTCATGGAGTCCTACCAGGGACGGAAAGTGACGGTGAGGAAGTGAAAGCAGACCGTGGAGAGTGGGTTACAGGAACACTGTGGGGGCTATCAGTACACCTGCTCTGTGTGTACACGCACACACATGCACACACAAACAGGTACAGACTCACAAACATGCACACACACACACACACACACACACACAGACACACAAACAGGTACAGACTCACAAACATGCGTGCACACGCACACACAAACAGGTACAGACACACAAACAGGTACACACACAAACAAGTACAGACTCACAAACGTGCGCACACACATGCACACAAACAGGTACAGACTCACAAACATGCGCACACATTTACATGCACACACATACACATGCACACGCAAAACAGGTACAGACTCACAAACATGCACACACACACACACACACACACACACACAAACAGGTACAGATACACAAACATGCATGCACACACACCCACACATACCACATACACACACGAACTGGTACAGACGCACAAACGTATGCTTACACACACACACACACACAGTCAAAAGTTTGGACACGTGCAGTTAAATGTCTGTTTAAACTGGACTGGAGCGTGAAGGAATAAGAGCCTTCATAGTTCAGCATATGTGTAAAGTCCATGAAGACTGCTAGAAAAGCGTCCCAGGTGAAAATGTGATGAAGCTTAGTGGTAGATTACCAGGAGTTTGAAGAGGTGGTTATTTTGAAAACTGCGAAACAGGAATTTTATGTGCACTACATAAAGCCATATAAGTTATTTTATAGCTTTAATATCTTTATTTTACAAGGTAGTAAGTTTTCAAACTTTTGACTGGTATTGTGTATACAGTGTATAGTATACAGGTTTATAGTATGCTGTACAGTATTTTATACCTATACATTTATGAAATTGATCATCATAATTTTCCCCTGAAAAAAAAAATTTCCCCTGAAAAGTAAAATGAAAATGAAATTAAATGAACATTACAATTGTATAGCATTTTTCAAGTCACCCAATGTGAGCAGCAACCACCTGGATTAGGCTGTGGCAGCCATAGTGTGTCAGAACCACACCAGCTACAGGTGTAGAGGAGAGAGTGACACTGCCAGTTCACATATGGGGAATATTAGGATGCTGTGTTTGATTAAGCCCATTGGAGAATGAGTCAGGACCTCAGTTTCACATCTCATCCAAAGGGCAGTGCCTCTGTTTACAGAGCAGCGTCCCCTCACTGTACTGGGGCAACAGGACCCACACAGACTGCGGGGTGAGCACCCCCTGCAGGTCCTCCAAAACCATTTCCAGCTGCAACTGTAGCTTTCCCAGGCAGCGTCCCATCCAGGTGGTAACTATTTTTAACGACCATCAGGTGGAACAAACATGTTTAGCCTCCAGCTCTGCCCGGCAACGCCGATTTTTAGATCCTGCTTCTTTTTAGATCCTGCTTCTTTTTTCCTCGTATACTGACTCTGGCGAATCCCTGATCTGAAAAACTGAACTTTTTATCCAAGCAAAGAAATTAGCTATTTTATACCGCCAAACATTTGAAATGCACTTGAGTCTGTTCACTGTAGACTAACGAAGCTTTCTTAATAACCGTACAGTCTGTCGTTCAGAATTTAACATTTACATGAGCGGTGAACAAACACACGCCACACTCCGGAAGCTCAGGAGGCATGTTAAGGAGGAAATGACAGTGACACCTTCCGTGGGGTGTTTATTTTTACTGTTTGCTCACCCCCCTGACAGATCACGTTTTCATCGGGGGCCTTTGTGCGTGCCGACGTGGCGGACTGGGGGATGAGCCTGACTCTCCGGGCTCCTGGCTCTCATTTTAGGCACACACAGGGCCTGTGCGGGACCTTTGATGGAGACCCCCAGAATGACCTTCACAGACCGGGGGGTGTTGCTCTAAAGGACGCCTCTCTGTTTGTCAGTCTTTGGAGGTAGCAGTATTTTTCTATTCTCCTCTTGTCATGAGAACAGCCCCCTGTGAGGTTGTCTAATGTAGGTTTTAATATGGCTTGTTTCTCCTGTTAGAGTGCCCCCTGGAAGAAGCCTTTTTGATAGTGCTCCATTCCATCAGAGTTCCCCAAACACCAGAAGGCAGTACTGCAGCTGTGGACAGGAGCCTCACAGGTCACCTTCTCAGCCTCAGTCCCAGGTGGAGCCTGCTCCAGTCACCTGTGCTGCTCACGCCAGTGTGAGGCTACCTCTGGTAATACCTGCAGTAGACGTCACTGCTCAGTACGTTAACACTGCAGAGCCGATGCAAGCTGTGGATAAGGGTCACAAACAGGAAGCCCAGCTCATCCGGGCCCAAAGAACCACCCCCCTGGCCATAGACACATTTGATGGTGTTTATTTGAGCAAAAGACCTTATGCTGGCTCCCACTCTACAAATTTTGGACACTTTTATCGCAGCAGGAGAAGGCGACAGAGCGACGCGCTTACGCCGGACTTTGCACGTCGGAGTCTGAGTCAGGTGGACCTGGAGAGCTTTACCTACTTCTTTCCTTACGACCATGTGATGGACAACAAGTCGGAGCCGTCCCCATCCTGGCCAACTGCGTCGGGTCTGAGTGAGGCACGGGCGTGGCGGCTCTGCCGGCAAGCTGTGGCCAACTCTAGCGTGGCAGTGGGCTGTGGGCGCCTGTTGGGCAGGGTGCTGCCTGCCGCCGTGGCCATGTGTGTGAAAGACCTACAGCTTAAGGATGACAGGGCCTGGCTAAGTGCCACGCTGCCCCTGCTGGAGAACGAGTGTGAGCGCAGGCTTGTCCAGCAAGGGGGGCGTGGCCAGCCGGAAGACCTCCTGGCCTTACTCAGGTGTCCTCACCTGTGCAATGGCAACGGCCAGTGCTCAGAGTGGGGATGTGTTTGCTTTCCTGGGTTTGGATCTTACGACTGCAGCGTGTTTACAGGTAGATGCTTTGTAAGCTTTGTAGAGCAGAGAATACATTGTAACTACTTTTTGTGATGGTTGTAAATTTTAATTAACATAATTAATGCAATAACATGAAGCTGTATGTTTGAAGTGTGAACATTAACCAACAAAAACATTTAGCACTAACATTATTTGCTTATGATGTATTTGATTATGTAAATAAGTAGTCATTTATTTTTTCTTTCCCAGTGTCAGTGGAACTTTTTGCTCTCATCGTGTTGCTATCCTCTTTGCCTCAAAATGTTGTTCACTAAGATCAGATTCCAGAGATCACAGAGCTGGAGAATGCGGGACTCTGTGACGTCCGCCAGTATGAATGCTCATCTGTTCGAGTGTTTGGTCAAGGCTTCCGGGACTCCACCCAGCTCAAGTGTGAGGTTATGAAGGAGAAGGTGTGTCCTGATCTCCAGCAGCTGTGCATGAGCACGTGATGTTCTGCTGTTAGTGTTGTGTTTATTTTACGTGGCATTTCCACTGTTGTATTATTGAACATTATGGTGTGGTCCTACCGGTTCGCTAGCTATCACTGTGGTGTGGTCCTAGCCGTTAGCTAGCCTTCACTATGGTGTGGTCCTACCGGTTAGCTAGCCTTCACTATGGTGTGGTCCTACCGGTTAGCTAGCCTTCACTATGGTGTGGTCCTACCGGTTAGCTAG
>JABJVR010005140.1:0-19382 GCA_025773905.1 Chitala chitala | reverse complement strand
GTGCCCAGGGCTGTTGTACAGGTATGAGAACACACCTGCACTGTGCCCAGGGCTGTTGTACAGGTATGAGAACACACTTGCACTGTGCCCAGTGTAATCAAACTTCATACTTTTTGCATTTGGATACTGTAGTCAAGCTAACTTTTATATTCAGTGCTTACATGTACAATGTGTTCATAATTTCTTCTGCAGTTAAAAAAGTTATCATTTTAATTTAAACAAGTTTTAGCTGGGATAAGTCAATTAATGTCTAAGTCTTTGTACTATGAATTGCCTTGTGCCTCATTTGTGCTGTATTCATATGTAAAATTGCCTTGCCTTGCCCTACTAGGATCTGCCACACTTGTTCAACAAGGTCTCATTTCACATCTGTGTGCCTTTCAGGTCCTAGTGCGGCCATGTGAATGCTTTAATGGGGGCTCCTGTATGACTAATGTAAACTTCCCTCCTGGGAGTGGGGAGTACCTGTGCTTCTGCCCACCTGGACTCGAGGGAGACAGGTGTGAGGTTGACACGGATGACTGCAAATCCAGCCCCTGCCAGTCTGGAAGGTGTGTGGACGGGCGAAACTCTTACAGTTGCCTGTGTCCACCTGGGCTAACAGGTAAATGACTATTGCTGACACAGGTGATGTAAATATTTACTTGTAAAGTAAGTAGTTCAGCTCAGAAAGTCTCATAAGAAGGACCCTTAATGTTGTTTCAACACAAAATGAACCTCCGTATGGGTTTCTCATCATGACTGTACAGCACTGGGAGGGTGCTGTGTCCCGCTTGGTTTGGTTCTTTGTTGACTTTGAAATTGCGAGAGCGTGATCCCTGATCTGTCCTTACAGGCCCCTCCTGCGGGGAGGATGTTGACGAATGCGCGTCCGCACCCTGCTTCCCCGGAGCGGGCTGCAACAACGCCCTGGGCTCGTTTGAATGCGGAGCCTGTCCGGTGGGATACGTTGGAAACGGCACGACCTGCACGCGTGCGTCCAGCCCCCGTGCTCAGCCCTCAGTTTTAATACCAGCGTTGGCGGGCACGCAGATGGCAGCCTGCTATCACGCTTGTCTTCTTTCACAGGTGTGACTGGCCATGACGGGCGTGACTCTGGCCATCGCGGTTATGGTGAGGAATCTGAACCTGTTCAGCGTGCGGAGGAAGAGCGTGGCCTCCATAGGCCCAGCACCGCCTCTGGTCAGTCCTGCTTTTAATACTGGAATAACATCTGCTTGGCTCCAACATCACTAACTAAATGGATAATTACACCCCAAATGAATTTTATAAATCAAAGTATTTGCCAGTATGACTTTTTTTTTTTTTTTTTTTTTTTTTTTTTGCTTATTATATATAAATAATTTTTTTCTTATCATGACGGTCATTATAAGGAGCTCTATGTAGTTGGGCCTACGGTTAGATTGAGGTTTTCTCATACGAATGCACAGTACAGTTATAAGATGCTGTTTCCTTGCTCTGACTTGACTACACTGTTAACTGCACTGATAGACTTTTTTTGTGTCTGGCTCTCCAGCTCCTCTGAACCCCTGTTCCAGGAGACCCTGTTTCCCAGGTGTGCAGTGCTTTGAAAGCCCTCATCTGAGCATCGGATTTACCTGTGGACCCTGTCCCTCTGGGCTCCATGGCAACGGCTTTACCTGCACTAGAGGGAACACAGCAGGTGGGAAAGTCTTTTTGCACTTCTTGTACCTTGTGATCTGAAAAACCAAGGTTGACACTGATGGATAAACAATTTTTTCGTAGATAGTGACAGCCTCTGTTTTTCTATTTAAGACAAAGAGCAAAACATCTGTTGTCTGGAAGGCTATAGTGTTTTTCCTTTTAAACATCTACAATCTTGTATGCATTTATATATAAATCGGACAGGTTATTCTTTTAAAGATGAATCCTCTAACTTCACAGTATTTTGCAGAATAGAGGCTTGCTATACCATATGATGTCCAAAGCCCCTTGGTTCTGACCTTTAACCTTAGCCGGGGCAAGTTTCACCTTCTGTCCTTTGTTCCAGATGAAGACATACCTTCTCTCTTCCAGCCCAGGAGGCCCGCTGTTAACGTAAGACCAGCAGCGGGAAGACACAAAGGTAATAGGTAGAAGTTATAGTCTTTTGTTTGGAAACAGTTCTGCAGAAAAGCAGAATTTAACAGTTCAATATGCTCTCCCAGAACGAAGTGGTGCAGAGCCAGGTCTGGACGAGGGACGTACCTCTTCCCCACCCGTTACTTGTGCCGATGCACCTTGCTATCCGGGGGTTCCCTGTGAGCCTTCCCAATCAGGATCATTTCAGTGTGGGCGCTGTCCTTATGGGTACACAGGAGATGGGATCACCTGCAAAGGTGAAGGCTGTTCTTATTGTTTTATGACTTCTATGTGTGTATTCAAGATACCTAACATAAATATAAGTACCTGGAGTATGACTGTTGTCGAAGGAACACTTATTCAAACTGTTTCTTTGTTTTGGCATTACAGCCATTTGTCGGCATCCATGTGGTCGCAATATGGAGTGCTCCCAGCCCAACGCCTGCACCTGCAAGGAGGGCTATACAGGATTTGGCTGCCACATCGGTCAGTCATGTGACCATGCTGTGGTCAGGATATTCTTCCTAAACTTACCTCATGTCTTATAGATGTCACCTTGTTATCTGTTTTCTCATTTTAAGGAGTAGGAATGCAGCCTTGTTGATGCTGCCACCGCGTATGGACCAGATCCCATTATAATGCACTCATTTGTGTTTTTACATGAAGTTCACTTTATTTACATAAGCCGCGATGCCGCCCAGGAAGAGGGCTGCTAAGGGTAGTGCTACTAAGAAGAAGGACACAATTACCATACAAACTAAGAAGGAGATCATAGGAAAAAAAATAATTTAATTGATTTGTCTTTTATATTATTTTGCATGGTTATTTGTAAGGAAAATTACTTTTATTTTGCATAAAATACCAAGTTAACAGATTTTTATATTAACATTTTTGGGGGTGTGGAACGGATTCATTGGATTTCCCTTATTTTCTATTGGAAAAATTATTTAGTGATATGAGTTTTTCGCATTACAAGTAACCTTCTGGAACGAGTTAAACTTGCAAATGGAGGTACCATTGTATGTGGTACTGCGGCATATTTTCCCCTAGTGGCAGATTTTATAGCTATGATTTTTCTTCTCCCCATTCGCGGGATAGTATATGTACAAACTGTGGTGCCATTCCGCTTATTAGAGCTACGTAGAGCTCTGAATAGGGAAAATTTAATTATAACCACCCTGTATACACAATACTGGAATATTAAGCATGTTTTCATACATGAAAATCTGCATTTTACATATCATGATTTCTCTCCGTCACTCCAAACTAATATGTGACAAATACACAGCTACAGATGATTTGCAATGCAGAGTTTGAGGGTATTTTCAGGGTAGTGTGCACAAATCCCAGAAACAATGGAGTATTTCCACATCTGTGGAATGCTTTCTTGGAGACAAGGTTGCTGGTCGTTTGAGTGAGAGTAACACTTTCAGCAGAGACAAACATTCTGACGTGACCGTATTCAACCCACAGCTGTGTGCCGACCTGACTGCAAAAACCAGGGAAAGTGTGTGAGGCCCAATGAGTGTGTCTGTGCCCTGGGTTACAGCGGGCCCACCTGTGAGGAGGGTATGCATACTGACACTTCACTTGTTCTTGACAAATGGTCCTGGCGACATACCTGCAGATTCCTACTAACCAACGAAGACGTTAAATAACTTCAGACCTCGTCCATCATTGGATTTCTATTTACTGTTAATTTACCAGGGTTATTTTAGCTGTAAATGGTGTGGGTTTAAGGAAAGACAGTACTGTTAGTACAGTGCTGTTTAGTACGGTACTGTTTTCTGAGCCAAAGTCTTCAGGTGTGATGATTGTACAATGAAGTGACTGCTAAGTTATCTTGTCCCTCTGATCCTCAGCTATATGTGAGCCGCCTTGTGAAAACGGAGGAACATGTCAATCCAGAAACCTCTGCAGCTGCCAGTATGGCTACGTAGGACCCAGGTGTGAAACAAGTAAGACGGAGTTCTGTTCAGTGGTCTAAAGACGTAAGCCGATAGGCATCTACTCGGGATGCAGCATTTCCCAGAGAACAGCTGAACCCTTTGGTCTGGCATCCATAGTTCAGTGCACATAGCCAAATCACAGTTATGATGATTAGTAATTTTACATGGTTAGTAATTTTAGCTATTGCGATTGCCGTTTCAAAACATTTTTTTGGACCAGCTAATGTAGCTGCAAAAATGAACGTAAAAGTGGTGTTCGTGTGGGCGTAACTGATGTGACGGTCACAGCCCATCAATAGCTAGTTCGTGCCTTGCAAGTTGTTTCCTGCTTGCTAAGGAATATCTGAACATAATGCGCAGTGGCTAAAATGAAAAGGCAGAGCTTCAAAATGCCCAGTGTGTTACTTTAAAGAAAATAAGTTTTTACAATGTATTTGAAATTACCATTTTTTTTTTTTTTTTAATTCGTTGAATACAAACTGACATTTCACCATGAGAGTGCGTTCATTTTCAGTGGTGTGTAACCGACACTGTGAGAACGGTGGAGAGTGTGTCTCGCCCGATGTCTGCAAGTGCAGGTCTGGCTGGTATGGACCCACCTGTAGCTCAGGTAAACACTTTCAGTCCTGAGCAGAGGAGCTGCTTCTCTTCCAGAAAAGCAGCCATTAATACCATAAAGATTTTATCTTGGAAATCATGTAAAACTGAATTAGTGGTGAATTTTGTTAAACTTTCTACTCCTAGCTGTCTGTGATCCACTTTGCTTGAATGGGGGAACCTGTGTTAGACCCAATGTTTGTGTCTGTCCCAGTGGATTCTATGGGTTGCAGTGCCAGATAGGTGAGAACCATTTTCTCAGTTCTGTATGCACCGTTTCTTACATGTGAATCTGACCAACAGCAGACTTGCTATATGACAGGCAGGACTTTGTCAGACTTTTCCTGTTCTGTAATTGGCTGATGACGATGTGCCTTTCAGTGACTTTGCATGACCATTTACTGAATTACTATGTTTCAGCTCTCTGCAACCCCCCCTGTAAAAATGGGGGTCATTGCATGAGGAACAATGTGTGCTCCTGCCCAGAGGGCTATACTGGGAAAAGGTGCCAAAAAAGTGAGTACTCATCTAGCCTGCATTAAACTGAAGTAGTGGCTGTACGAGTGAGTACTCATCTGGTCTGCTCTGAACTGGATATGAAGTACTGACTGTATGAGTGAGTACTCATCTGGTCTGCTTTGAACTGGACATGAAGTACTGACTGTATGAGTGAGTACTCATCTGGTCTGCTTTGAACTGGACATGAAGTACTGACTGTATGAGCAAGTACTCATTTGGTCTGCTTTGAAGTGGATATAAGGTAGTGACTGTATGAGTGAAATAAAAACGCATTTTACATACTTTTCCAAAGCAGTATCAGAACACGGGTCTTTTCTAACTCGCTCGTTGCCATTCAGGTGTGTGTGAACCTGTCTGCATCAACAAGGGAAAGTGTGTGGGCCCAAACATCTGCTCCTGTGCCTCCGGGTGGAGGGGAAAGAGGTGCAACATCCGTGAGTGCAGCCGACCTTTAACCTTCCACCTCTGTTGAGTCCTGCAACGTGACCATGCCCTCTGGGTTAAGCACGCGTAGGTCCCTTTAGCATCAAAGGCATATTGTGAAGTTGCGTTGTGCTCCTCTGTAGATGTGTAACAGCCTAACCAGGTGTTTGCTTTCTTCTCTCACCGTATTCTTCTTCTGGGATGTTTCACATCTGTGTCTTCAGAGCTGCCTTTTCTGTTCTGTTAACCGTGTGTTCTTCCCTTCATGTATGCGACGGATGAAGCTGTCTGCCTGCAGAAGTGTAAGAACGGCGGGGAATGCATAGGGCCCGACACCTGTCACTGCCCACCTGGCTGGGAAGGACTGCAGTGCCAAACTCGTGGGTCAACCCATAGTCGTTTTTACTGCCACAAACGAGCAGTTGCTTGTTAGACCGGTATTGTTGATGAGGTTTTGAACTTTGTCCTTTCACAGCTATATGTAAACAGAAGTGTCTTTACGGTGGGCGGTGTGTACTGCCCAACTTCTGCCACTGCCGACCAGGTTACATCGGTGCCAACTGTGGAAAAAGGTAAATTCGCTCTTCCACCTTCATTAACATTGAGGAGGTGTATTTTTTTTTTTTTATCTCAGTATGGTTTCAGTTTTGGTTTTTGAAACGCAATGTTTCCTTTTTGTTTTCAGTTTTACTTTTCTGAGTGATGTATCTCACTGAAATTTATTACAAGAATATGGAAATTGGCAAGAGGTTTTCCATTAAATAGGCAACCATGAGTTGTAGAAATTTTGCTCAGCATACAATTTAGTTGAACTTAATTGAATTATGATCCTACAAACAATCAGTTTTTGTTTTGGACAGTAAACACCTTCTCACACATTAGAATTAAGTTCTCTAGCTGTTGTGCTACCACTTCCCTTGTGATTTTGAATCCCATATCCCTGCCTACCCCAACATTTGTACACAATGGATCATGGGTATTGAAGTTTTTTGATGACACCTTCTCTGAGCCAATTAAGTTTCAATTCAGCTTGTGAACAGAATTTACCAAGATATTTAAACCTATACCCAACTTCTATATTTCAAGTTTACTATTTAAACTTTTCTTATTAGTTGAACTCAGTTTTGTTGGGCACTGCCAACATTTTGATACTCCAAACAGTCATTTTATTGGAGTAACAAAAAAGAATAACGATTCTTGATGCTCTTGGCTTTTATTTGGCAGGGACGAACACTGGTACTGATGGTGCAGGGGAGACCGTTCAAACAGAGTGGCGGCTTTGTGACCCAGAGACAAGAGCTGTACGTTTGAGAGTACGTGTATGTCATGAAACTCGCTCTCAGAGCAGAAGAGGAGAATTCCAGAGATGTTCCATCTCAGTGTGTCACTACCTCAGTACATCTGATTGTGTAATCTGTGTGTGTGTGTGTGTGTTGACAACTAGCATAGAGAAAAAGACAAGATAGACTGAAAATTGTTTTGACTTACTACATTGTTACTGACTGACTTTTAAAATACTTTACATCCTAACAGATGTTTTTACCCGACTTCGCATCATTTCATAATGCATTTTCTGTCTGTCACTAATTTATGTGCAGTAAGTTTAGCTGAATATTTATGTGTCCAGAAACGTTTTCTCTTCGAGAGCATTTCCATTTCATTTACAATATTGTACCGAGTATAATAACTAAGATTAGAAAATTAAGTTATGTTATAGCTGTGCTCACTGTACTTCTGAAATGTTACCTATAATTTGAGTGCATGTATTAGATGCTCATGACGGTATTTTTCCATTCATTTTATGAACAATGTTTTTCTGATAAACAGTAATGTTGATTGTTTGGCTTGTATATTCTATATATATATAAAAAAATATATTTATTATTTTTGTTGAATAAAATGGATAGTTACTATTACCCAATACACTGAGTATATGTTTAATCACGCTTTAGACGCTAGAATTCATGAGGTAATTAGATATTGTAGTTCCTGAGGGTTTTTTAAAATATTTTATTTGTATTAGAACAAAACAACTGTTACAGATTGGTGCCCTCTACAGGGCGTTCCCTGCCTTGTGCCCTGTGTCGCCTGTCTGGGTCACATGTGACAGAGTTCAGGCGGCTTTTGACCATGTTCAGGATAACAGTTTGAAACGTAGTGAGAAAAGGAAAAAAACAAACAGCTTTGTTTAAAAAATTAAAACTGGTTTAACTAAACAAGTAAATCAAGTTTTATTATTTTATAATTTGATAAAATGTATTTAACATCAAGAATTCACTTAGTCCATTGTTCAACTGCAATACATTGGTCTCAGTTTAACAGTTCTGGACATTATTTACAGTGTTCCTAACAAAAATGGCGTACACATGTATTCAAGGATGTATTAAAAGCACCATGGATTAGCATTATAATCACATTTACCTCAGTATATCAAGACCACATTTTGCCTCCCTGTTTGAGTTGTCATCTACAGCAAGGTCATACGACTGTAGTTAAAAGGCCTTCCTCTGCTCACAGTGAGGACCTAAGTAAGGGGGGCGACATCTGCAAACATTCGGGGAGATGCACTTCCCTCCATTCAGGCACACGTGCCTGCACACCGCTGCAAGGCAGGACAAAAGGCTTCATTTTACTTACTAAACCTGACCAGAATTCATGATTTCTCAGAGAACATATATGGTCGCAGTGTGATTTTGTGTAGCATCTCGCAGTGCTGATATGCACATTAGCTGATTATTTTTGTGGTAACTGGGCTTGGATATAGATCTTTACTCACAAAATGTTTGCTTAATTTTAGTATCGGATTAATGTTACATATATTTAAGGGATAAGTATTAAAAAATGATTTGTATAGTGTGCCACAACATTCCACTGAGCTGAACCTGAACCGGTGACACAGTGGAAATTTCCCAAGACATGAAGCCTTATAATCTGGTTCTTGAGCAGAATCCTAACCATTATTACATGATGTATTCAAGTGAAACAGATGTTATGGTTCCTGTGTGGTTCTACGGCCAGCGTGTGCGGTGAGCTGACTCACCAATGTGGCACGCCCCTCCCAGCCAGCCCTCGGGGCAGCTGCAGATCCCTGGAGCCACGCAGCTCCCCCCGTTGCGGCAGCCCTGGGGACACGTCGCTGTGGAAAAGCAAAGGGTAACTGACCAACAGAGCACATGCTGCCTAACACCTGGCATAATGGGTCATGGATTAGGCCACAGCAGAGACATGCAGGGTGTGCTGTTTTCAGTGAGATGGGTTTCGTGTCAGAATGGCCTAGAGGTGTTTGCATAAAATGTGTATGGTTTATACAGCTGGGCACGCTTGTAGAACATGAATATGTGCATTAACTGAAACCCATAGCGACATTGTACAATGACAAAAATCATAAACATATGAACCAAGAAACAAGAAAGGAAAGCTTTCTATAAGTCTAGAAGAAATTTAGGCTACGGTTACAGTGATATCACAAACAGTGAGTATATACAGTGATATCACAAACAGTGAGTATATACAGTGATATCACAAACAGTGAATACATGGCTACAGTGAAATCACAGACACACAAAGGCTACAATGGAATGGCTACAATGATATCACAGATGATCACAGGGACAGTGAAGCACACAGACCTTCTTGGCACCTGGATCCTGTCCAGCTGGAGGGACAGAGGCATTTTACAACGTTGTTCTCAGCGATGCACTCTCCTCCATTCCAGCAGCCGCCCTCACAAACGACTGTGGCAGACAGAGAGAATCTGTAAAGGCTTAGGGCAACTACTGCTCGCATTCAAATTCAAACACAGAACTTGTTTTATGCATAAAAGACACATTTTAGGTCCGTATGAACACAACACCGTCAGAGCTCATTTTAAGTTAATGACACGGATAAAGGACACACAATCTAACTGCATTCTAACACGAAACTGTCAGACTTAAAGTGAAACACAGATGGAGAGACACAATAGAGATGTTCAAACTCTTGCTAACACAGCCTCCCCCCCATCGCACACAAGATGCTGTCAAAGGCAAAGAGATGAAGCGATACATGTTATTTCAGCGTAGCTGTCACCAAATATCCTCAAACAGAAAGGCCTATTAAAGCATCACACGTTTCTGCTTTGCAGTTCAACGTGCCATTTAGACTCTGCCTGCTGAGTTTTGTACATACAGACTTAACGAGGAAAGGTGTCAAAACTGCACATATACACAATGTCTGAGTGACTTCATGCGACAATAATGAATTAAATCCACAAGTTACCTTTATGACAGTATTTCCCCCCAAATCCTGGCAGACATCTGCACTTCCCCGGGCGAAGACATTCCCCGCCGTTCTTACACTTTGGAGAGCAGTGAGCTGTGGTCACGCATCAAGTCACCATTAGCCAAGTCAAGCAGAAAAATGTGGCTTTGCACATTAAATGTTTACATGACAAAAATGCCATCACTCAAGCTTATTTACATGAGCAGTAACTTTTTCCTTTAAAAAAAAAAAAGAAGTACGAAATATTTTAAATGACACAAAAATTGGAAACATCACCATACTGGCAGACCTCTCCCTCGTAGCCCTTGCTGCAATAACAGGTGTTGTTTCGGATGCAGATCCCCGAGTGTTTGCAGGGCGGGTCGCACACGGATTTGAGGTCAAACACAAATGGGACAGCCACCCCGCGTGACACGTCTGAGCGGCACTCACAGGGGCCTGCCAGCAGGAGCACGACCAGGGAGGACACCCCAAAAGCAGCGTGTACCAGAGCAGGAGAGCAGCGAGACAGCCCCATGTTCTCCAGAGCGCAGACAGGGCAAACTGGAGCAGCCGGAGAGGGAGCACTCCTGCTCCACTCCAACAGCTGTCGCCCTTAGTCGTCCCCTGCTGGTGACGGGCGGAACAACCACACGTTGTGCCCCAGCTGTGCTCAATAGATGAGCTCAAGATGGTTTGTAGATTAGAAGCAAAAAAGAGTGATTCTCAGTGATTACTTAAGATTACTCCCTCTTCTTCTGCACTGCTTTTGACATTAAAGGCAGATATATTCCCAGTTTCACTGGTCACTATGTTCAGCACGCAGAACTGAACATTTCATTGAACTTAATGAAAAAGGTCTAATGCACATTATAGTTAACACTGCAAAACTACACAAAGAATTCCAAAATCAGACTACACTTTCATCAGTTTCATCTGCGTTAAAAAGTTCGTAGACCATTCAACGCATTTTCAAATAAGAGGAAAGATTTTAGCAAAAACCTGAATTTTTCCATAAAAAAAAATGAACACAATTTTAAAAAATTTTATTCCATCAATTTTGGTGTTTATACTGCACAAAGACAAAACCCTCATCACCACATAGATTACAAAGTAATGAACTGATTTTAAAACCATATGTTTAAAATGCAAATTATTGAACACCACAGGAAGTCACGATTTAGTACAGTTATGTGCTGTATGTTAATGTAATCATAGGGTTGCTTCCCTAAACCCATACATCAAGTTTCTGCTCACTTTGCCACATGTGGGGGAAATGACTTTACCAGATGACATTTGGAAGAGCGGACGAGCCATCGAAAACACGTCCCCGCACGTCTGTGTGCTGCTAGGAGGTTCAGCTCTCCCATCACCTCAGTTTGCTCCTTGGGCCTTTTCGGAAAAAAACATTTTTCCCCCCCTTTGCATCATGCTTATACTAAATAAGAACACAAAACACGACATTTGACTTCTCACAAACTGGTATGAAATGTACTTTTAATTTGTCCAACTATTGATAAAAAGCATTGTTAAACGCACAGCAGTATTGTTATATGAAAAGAGGAACAATGGCTGTCCTACCAACATCAATTCATCAGACTGAACTACATTCCACTCTCCTCTGGCTTGAAGGACTTCCTGAGTTCGACTGTACCGTTCCCCCAGGCTTGGCCTACTTGGCCTGGTTTCTACAGCTCTACAGACGGATAAATCATGGAGAAGAACAGCAGAAAAGAGGTCCTCTTGCAGACGTGGGCGTGTTGGTCGGTGCATCAAGCAGTACTGGGACAGACGTGCATCTGGATGAAGAGCAGGTCTCCATGGTGATTTACGGCTCGACACGCGACACCGTGGGCACCTACTCCGCTCGGCCCTGACGAACGGAGCCGTCCCGTCCGCTGAAGAGGAAGTGGAGTGACCCTGCTGCTGATGAGAGAAGCACGTGCGCATACCCGCATTCCCACAGGTACACATCCGGAGGCAAACAGGGCAACGCGCCGACAAGCACATCGTGTGGAAATCAGAGTGCCTGACAATACAGGGAAGCAACTCAAGAAAACCACATCGAACCGCAGGCATGTGTAAAGGCTCAGTGCAAAATTGCTCACTTCCTCCATCTTTAATTCTGTATCAAATGACAACAGGAATGCAGCAGAGCGGGCACACAAATTCAGTTTTAAACACCCGACCATGTACAACAGCCCTCACATTTTACAATTAGCCAACATGAAATATTATAGTTTAGTAAATTTCTATGAGGTCCTTAAAATGTTAAGTTTAAAATCCACATTTAGGAATTCTCATCACAAGGGTATGCAGCATGTATATTAATTCAGTATTTATTTTTATGGATGTGGATGAAGTTTTATAAATCATCTTAACCTATGAGCTATAAGTGACCAAACAAGTTTCAAAGCTTGTACATTATGGGATGTGCCAGAACTAGTTAAGGGAACAGTCAGCATTTTATTAATGCAAAAAACACATGTAATACTCTTTTAAGGAACTGTACTCTGCAAACATTTCACACAAGTACTTGATCTCTGCATAACAAAAAGGCTGCCAGGATAAACATCAGTTTGCATGCACACACACGATTATCCAGACCAGAGCTGGTCACACTCCATCATACTTTGAGAGGACACAAATAAAGGACTTCTAGAAGCAACATGCTTCTACTCACATGTAACTCAGAAGACGTTTTTCATGTTCTTAAAAAGTCAGTCATAAGGTGTCGGTACTAGTCATTATGGTAATGCTGTTGCTAGGATACTTTTTAAAATAGCAGACTGAAAAGGGGCGCAGTTAAGTCAACTGACACTAATGTCCATCAAAAATGTAAAGGTCTGCTGATGAACCCGAAAATGTTTCCCCATACATTTACTTAAGTATTTAGTTCATTCTCCCATAATGTCCAGAACACTCATCCTTAAGGGATGCACACACGGGTAGGTCTCCAGCTGTAAGCATGTGAAACCTCAAAATCAACAAAACGTTCTACCATCCATTTCATGTTACATTGTCCTTTAATGAAAATTCAAAAGTATTCAAATATCAAAAAAAAACTGGTCACAATATACTCGTCACTCTTGTAATTTCTGTACCAGATTTCTGTGCGAAACAAATAGCATTAAATGAAGTTATACAATATGCTACTCCTACAAATACTTTGTATTCGTTTTACGTAATGTTACAAATACCAGTGCAAAGACTACATTTTAAAAGCTTCTTCAGATGCTTTGTCCAACTAGTAGATCAGCTAACCTTACCTGACCTTAGCTACGTCTGTTTTGTCAAAGAGGGTCTTTCAACAGGAAGTCCCTCCCGCCTGGCCTTACAGACGAGCTTATTAACCTAAAGGAAAGTTTCCATTGAAAGTCTTCCAACTTTCTTTGTACCACTGTGGGCTTATTTAAACAGGAGCAGGAAAGTCATCTCATTCCAGTGAGTTGGTGCTCAGCTGAGACAGGAAGTACAGACCCAAAACTGGACAACTGATCTACACAGAAGCAACCACACTCGTTACCAAAAATTTCCCAAAAAAACCCCATAATAAACAATGATTTAGAATTGGTATGCAAACCACTGTTCTGCAAGTCACCTTTCTAATTCCTTGACGACTGACTGTCAGTGAAGTACTATGGAGAATCTGACAAATGTTCATAAACAGAAAAGGTCTTGCATGTAGCCTGGTCCAACGAACCATAAACAGCAACATCTTACATTTGAACAGAAGTACTCTGTTGTCATACTGGTGTCATGTTTCATTTGTAGCTTTTGAATTTTTTGTCCCCAGTTTCTGTCCAAGAAAGGTATTGCTCTCACAAGTGTCACTACGTAATTTAGGCAGGAAATACTAACAAATCTCTTATGAAGACCTTTAAAATTAAACTACGGGGTATAAGATATGATCAGACCACGTGTAAAATGATACACTAAATACTGACAACTGAAATTTATCTCAATTTCGATAATGTCACCCGGAATTTTCTAAGAATTAGGCACACTGCAGACCAAACACTCCCCCCAGTGGTCACTTCACACATTACATGTTCCAATACCAGAAACAACACTTGAAGAAAAACTAGAAACCCCAAAATAAGGAATACACTAAATATAGTACAATAGTAACAAATTGCATTTAAGTTAAATTAACAAGATTACCTCACAACTGTCTTCTGTATTTAGAAAAGAAATATCTACACAGATTTTTGTATATATTAAAAAAGTGGTTTTGAAAATTTTTGTTAGTGCTAAAACAAAAAAAAAAAAGTGCAATAAAAGTTCTGCATTGTACTATGGGTGTTTTGCTGTACTGTCAGCCTCTATGACTCTACTGAATTTGAAACAAAATTGTGTTGGTACATAGGGGGAGTGAATTATAATTGCACCATTCTCTCAAAGCACTCGGCCACTGCAAACTTGGCCATTAGTCATAACAAATATGCGTGACATTTACAAACTGTTTTCACGTAGTTTTTCGTTCTATTTCTGCAACACTAGATGGAAAAGAACACAGTGTGCTAGAAAAGCTTCAAAGTGAAATGATGTGTGAAGAGCTGCTATTCGGGAGGGGGGAGATATCTGGACGCCTGGAGGTTCACACGCGGGGAGGTGGTGTTCCCGCCACAGTCCACGTACTGGTACATCTCCTGGGACACCTGCTCCGCATGCCCAAAGTACGTCGTGGTAACCGTCACCCTAGAAACCCAGCGAGAGCAGAATAAGGCAATGTCGTGTAGAAACAACTAAAGGGAACAGAAAGATGCAGGTGCAGGGAAAAAAGCATGCATTTGCAAAGTTTCAGTTCCTTTAATTTGACGCTTCAGACTGTACTTACTGCATCATAACCACTATGTTGTGCACCTTAATGGATTGCAACGTGCAATAATCACTGTAAAAGAATATGCATAATTAGCATGCCATTAACTGCATGAATAAATAGTGCCTTCATTTAAAATCAATTCCATATAAAAAAGAGATACTTACTACATGTAACTCATTTCATCTGCTATAGTGGTAGGGACCATGTAATCAATCTAAAAATGAAAGAGTAGTGTTAATATATATCTTCATAATGTTTTGACACAGTTTAAATGTAATCATTTCACTGTGGAAACCCAGTGAAGAAAAACATGTCTGACGGAGACAGCACTGGTAGGTTCCTTATATCCCTGCTCTTTGCTGTTAAGCGGATTATATTTTCACGTCCATCACTCTGACCCATCTCCCTTCACACAAAGCCCACCTGCTGCATGTCCAGGGGCCTGATGGAAGTGACGTTGTTGATTCGGGTTTTCCCAATAACCGTCTTGGAGAACTGCACCTGGGCGGTGATGTTGGCCACCTCCACTGAGTAGTAGTTGTTGTTGGTGATGTTGAGAACATTCTGGGAGATGAAGAAATCATTAGCAACAGGCTCCAGGTCATGCAAAGCCACAGGCCTGGCAGGGCACGGGGGAATTAAGGGTTCTGAGAAACAGGATTCCGGCAGCGATTTTTAGTTTCCGATCCTATAAAGCAACAATAAAGTCTTAACTTGTTATGGCAAAGTCGTCGGGTCCCGCGAAAAGGTCCAACAAACAGGCAGATCAACATATCCAAGGACAGCTAAACCTTTTCACTTAATATGAAGTTAAGTCTATTTTCCATTGAATTTTAATGCATTGATTTAAATGTTCTACGTATATTAGGCTGAAACGATTCCTCAAGAAACCCAAGTAATTTGATTAGTAAAAATTGTTGATGCTAAATCTTTGCATCAAAGCTTTAACTGATTACACTGACAGGTCATTGTGCTGCGCACGAACATTATTACAGCACAGCACTATGCTGTGAAAATGAGACCGGAGGAAGCTGTGCTTGATTACTTAAGGGTACGGTCTGCAAAATGCAGAAAAAGAGAGAAAATAGTGATGGGCGAGGAGAAAAGACAAGCCAGAGAAAACGAGAAAGTGTCTAAAGTTTGGGATCAACTCAAACTGAAAAAATAATAAAACTGTGTATAATGTGTCTATTGTAAAACCTAACCAGCACACCATAGTAGCACAATGGCGATGGTTCAGCATCTCAGGAGAAAACTTCCAGTCCATCAATAAAACACATGCCTGCTGACATTTTGTCACACAATTGCTTTTTTCCCCTAAGATCATGGCAGGCCTTTAATATCGTTTTGTACATTCTGTCATCCAGTACACAGAGTGGACCCGACACAAAGTAATGTTACAGTTAGTATTTAGACCAAATCAATATGACTGCTAGTTGAGTTGAAGGCTAGCAAAGAACGTACATTAATTGTGGCTATATAGCTACTTAAAAACTAACCCCACTCAGGGGTGTCTCTAAACAGTTTAATCACTATGGTGTCTAGTTATGATGTCCCTCAGTTAGCAAAGTTTTGTACAACAAAATAACCTCAGAATATAAAATGCTGCAGTCAGTCAATCTGAGAATCCCAAAACGATTACTAGATTAATCGATGGAATAATTGGTAGAATACTTAATTACAAAAATAATCAATACCTTCAATCCTAATATGTATATATGTAGTATAAATGTACTGTATGCTGCAAGTCTCTCTAGTGTATATTTACATGGTGTACAGTTTCAAATGTGAGAGAAATCACAAAATGAAGTAGAAATGTATATGAACCAAAAAAAAAAAAAAAAAAAAAAACCTCTGCAACTGTGGCGGCTGCGAAAGCACCCGGTAAGTCAGGACAAGAGCAAGATTAGTCCCCCAAGCGAGGGCCTCAGGTTTCTAGCTCAGCAGGCTAATCATCTTGTCTGGTAACTCTGTGCAGGTTGCAGGTTCGAGCCCAGGTTCCCCCCTAACACAACGTCCTGCTGTTTTAAGTATTCCTTAGGTGCTGCAAGATGAGTTACTGGTTCAGACGGTCCACTTTCATGATGGATAAATTCCTGTGAGCTGTCCTAACTCACGAGATACAGATGTAGTGTTTGGCAGGCTTTCGAGGCCTATGGGATGCCTGACGCTTTTGGTTTGATGCAGGAATTCTCAAATCAGTCAACTCTGAGACCAGTGTGAAAATGTGTGAAAACTTAATTTTGGAACGGAATTTTACTACGAGAGACCGAAAAATTCAAGACAAACAATTCCAACATGCAACCACTTGTTTCATACAAGATATGAATAAAAATGACTGGGGCTGGAAATAAATTGCCCATTATGTTGAAGTTTAAGAGGAAGTTCGACATATTAAGTTTCGACTATATTAGTAATTTATGCAGCAACTTCCTTAAACTGAGGACTTGGGTGTAACATTCTTCATAAAAAGAGCACGTAAAAATAATAACAAATAAATATAAAAAATTAATTAGGCATCTTTGATCTTCTTTTGTCCTGCCCTGTCCCCCTGTCTACAGAAAGGTTAGGAGAGGCTCTGTATACTATTCTACTTCATTACATGTTTTATCTCATGTTTGAAGCTGAACAGCTGGGAGACTGGCGGGCAGAAAGCGCAGCTTACAGTGATGTTAAGGTAGACGATGCGTCTGGCCTGGTCGTAGGTGACGTAGACGGACCTCACACCCACGTAGGTGACGTCGATGGTCCGAGGGAAGAGGAAGAACACGGCGAGGCTCGACAGGAGCAGGCAAACGCTGACCGACGCGGTCACGTACAGCTTTCTGCAGGTACAGATGATGGTTAAATGAAGAACACCCACACATGCACGCATATGTCTCCTGTCAAAAGCAACACGCTCATCTCCTGTACAGCGCTTTCGCTGAATAAAACAATGCTGCTTACGTCCTTCGAGGCCTGAGTCTCTGGTCGCTGTATGGAATCAAGGCAACAAGCTGGTTCTCTTGGCCTATGGGGAAAGTATTTTACTTTGTTGATGACATTCAGCTACGTGCCAAAATTACAGAAATGCAAAGAAAAAAAAAAAAATAGTGTCATTATACAGCGATTCTGCTACTTCTGCCCTCCGTGGCTAGCATGACTTACAAACCCAGCATATCTCCACAAATTTAAAGAGACGGTCTGTGATAACAATGCCCTTGCACAGCCGAAAGCAGGGCCAGAGCAGGGTCGAACCACGCTGGCCTCCGCCCTCAACCGTGTCACTGCGGTGTGATTGGCTAGGGCGTTTCTGTAAGAGGCGCGTTTAATTTTTGACTAAAAATGGTGTCATTTAAAAATTTTAAATTCAATTCAAAATGGAAAGTATCCAAAGCTCTTGTGTTGTAACAGTACTATTTTATTACAAGTGTGCAGCAATATTCTGCATCAGTATGAATGCAAGAACAGAGGCAAAACAGTTGGCAATAGCACGGTTCAATCAAGTGAGTTGTTGATGTTATACTGTATTTTTTTTACTTTCTTAAAACTCATTAAATTTGTATATACCTCTAAAAAATAGCAAATTAAGCATGTGTACAAAAAAAACCGCTCTCTACATTATATAAATATATATTTCATGAGAAACTATCAGCTAAATGCAGATATTGCGAAATCCATCTTGACAAGCTATCGTGCACAGCTGTGTCACTGATTTTGTTATGGTACAGTGGTTAGTGATAATGCTGTTCAATTGATTTAGTTGCCTGTGGTTTTATGCTGTGCTTACCGTATTTCTCCTAATTAACGCACCTGCTCTAATAGATGTGCCTCCACCCGAAAATACAGCACGAGACACAGTAAAGTGCAACCCTTCTACGTGATTAAAGCAGTTACATAGAAACGTGGAGAAATACGATACATTAATATGGAGAAATACGGTACATTATTAAAACTCATCCAAATTATTATTTAACAAGTAACACTATAACTGGCACAAAGAAGAGGTGCTCACACTTTTAGCTTAGAAATACCTACAAACCTTCAGAACCAAAAAAGGTGTTTTGGAACATATCTACAAATTTAGCACACATATGGCTAAACGACACTGATCTACTTAATTACATGCAAGTACCACTGTGAATTCCATTTCACAGCCCTGACCTGGCTTTGAAATTTGTCTAAACATAAACATGCTATTACGTTGCCAAGGATGTGCACACAAACAAACACACACACACACACACACACGCAAGCACGCACACACAATTCCGCAACACTTAACCCAACAAAATGACTCATCATAACACCGAGTTAACGCCTAGCATATAACTTTTTGGCAAACAGCCACATCAGTTGTAAGGCTGTACACAGTCCTTCCCCGTGGTCCGCCTCCTGAGAGGCTCTACCAAGTCCTTTCTGTACTGACAAAGCAATCTCCAGCCTTGCGGGTATGAAGAAAAATCCAACTGTCACCTCCCCGCCTCACCTTTGTACATGCCAAGACAGTAAATTAAGGCTCAGTATCACAAACGCAGTTTCATATAAATCTTCATTACAGACAAATCAAGCTGAGGCATGTTGGCTATACATTTGTGACAGAGACAGCAGTGAATCTAGAATCACACTGATATACATGTAGAAATAAAGATGCTTAAAGCGTCTATATATATATATATATATATATATATATATATATATATATATTATCGGGCATCTGTGTTTCGATGATGTTCATATAACCCAGCCAAGAGTATAAAACAACAGAT
>JABJVR010005139.1:0-13881 GCA_025773905.1 Chitala chitala | reverse complement strand
CTACACCTCCACACACTTCTCCCCCACAACCCCCCTCTCCCCATATTTCCACCCCCCGTCAACCCCCCCCCCCCCCCCCGCGGCCGCCGGCGCCGGGGGGGGGGGGCGCGCCCCCAATCCAAGTTTGACAAACATAATCAACACAATCAACAAAAGTAAAAACCTTTCGTGTTCTGAAATACATTTGGCCGTTTTTGAAACTTTAAATTGTTTCAGTTGCAGTGTTTGCCCTTTATCCTTTTTCGTCAAAGAAAATATTGTTGGGGGATACAAAAAACTATAAAAACAGTAATATTTAAATTTGAGCTTCAAGTTTTTCTATTTAATATACACATTACAAAGCAATTTATTTAAAAGAGGAATAAATGAGGAGTAAAAGTGCTGGAACAGACAGTTGGGGATCTTGAATTTCTGGGTGACGGCCTGTTTCAGCAGGATGGTACCCCCTGTGTCTGCGGTATGGGGATACACACCCTTCAGGCCACAGGAATGATGCACTGTGCACACACACAGCAAACGCTACCGGTCACCAGACTCCACAGTACAGAGCGCTGCCACTTTGCACAGCAGCACAAATCCAGCAGGGGGCACTGGAGCAAGCCAGTCACACGTGCAGTATTTCCACACTGTAGTCCTCGGTCTCGGTGTACTGGGACGAGTTTGTGTCCGACTGCACGCCGGCCAGTGCCTCCTTGTTCTCACAGCGCGGCTCGGCCAGGGCCGGCTTCTGAAACACGATGTTTTTACACGTCTCTGGCCGGTTCTGCACATATATCACTCTGTTGTAGGCCTTCAGTCTGCGCCAAAGCTGCATGTACACTTTGCACTGCACATACATGAACACCAGTCCGCCCGTGAAGCCAATGGCCACCACCACCAGCTTGGTCCAGAAGGGCCACTCCAGGATCCCTGCAGAGAGAAGTCACAGAAACAAACAGAAGATCTCATGGTCAAACAGCACCAGCTCTTTTCTCTTAGCTATGCAACACCACAGCTGGAGGTACATCTTTTTTCCGCCCTCTACACGCAATACATCATGACATATTGCAAAATTGTGGAAAGGTACCAGTACAACAAAGAATTCAATTTAAAATTAACTTGACGCACCACTGCAAAAATCCAGAATTGTACAACTTTTATATAATCCAAGTGATCATAAAAATGAAGCACAAAACACCACTAAAGTTGGAAACACTGACTGTGACAATCTACACCCCTGATATTTATCCTTTAGTGTCCAATCCCAGAGGCCACTGCTCTTACTGGAGGCTGTGACATTCCCATTTATTAGTCACGCTGCGAATCGCATGGCGCCGTGAAGAGCCTACAGCTAGCTAGAGGGTTGATTTACTTCTCTCATGTAACATATTTGAATCCTGTCTCAGTCAAATACCCCAATTCTGTGCCATCACAACACCTCTAATCAGAATTAGTAAAAAAAAAAAAACTAAACCCTTACATGAGCTGGGAGTATTGTTGCCGTCACAAAATATTTCTAAAAGTCTGCATGGACTTTAAAAAGAAATTTTACGTACATGTTTCCCAAAGCATTTTTCTGTCAGACTATATTGCCAGCTCATAATTTGTACACAAATTCAGAGTGGCCATCTCTGAATCAGAGAAAAGACTGCGGGAATAAGGGGGGAGTTTCTCTCCAGGTAACCGCAGCTGGTGTTGGGATTTCTACACAGAGAACACCAGAAGCACAGGCAGTGGCCGCAGGCTGCCCACCTGAGCCTCCTGACACACACCTCACCATTACTGAGCTCATTATGACCCCTTCAGGAGCCAAAAACAGGTGCTCGCTCACGCCTCGTGTCTTCCACAGACATAGGCGCTGACCCACAGCAGATGGGATTAAAACTCACTTTTTTGCTGGGATCTTCACCATCTGGACTGCATAGCAATGAAGGCACACAACCAGACATTGCTTTACTGAGTCATACAGGTACCTACAGGTAGACGCAACATAAAGAATGACAAGACGAGATCTGCTCTCTATCAGGCTTGGCGGGCTTGGAAAAGGCTGACACAGACTCCTATGGGTACCCATCATTTCAGCAGTGCAGCATTTTAACTTAATGATACATGCAAGGGGTTTTTCAATTACCTGGTATTCTTCCGGCTGCATGAATTTTAAAAAAAAAAAAAAAAAAAAAAAAAAAAAAAAAAAAAAATTTGAACTATAATACATTTCTAAAGGCAGATGACATTACGCACCTTAAGCACATTAGGGTTACTCTGTAAATGCAATGCAACACTGCTGAGTGTAACTGAACTCTTCATGTGCTTTGCTTATGAAACGTGAGATTATGAACGGCTTGTTTCACAATCAGGAAAACAGAAACACAGGTCTGTCCACTGCAGAGGCTGCTGTATCTCCAGTTTATGTAGAACTACTGTATCATATATTATCATATAACCCCACCTGCACATTTTAAAAGGCAAAGCAGGCACACTCCAATTTGCATTTAGTCATAAAATATTAGCACCTGTTACAAAAGCAATTCTGCACCTGAGAAACGCAACAAGCTTTTTCAGCTAATAAGCTGCAGCAGATGGTGTGAGACAGTTAACGCTGATATCTGACGGAGCCTTGCTTTGGCTACATACCACTCGCCTGACCTTGTTTGATTTCCTCTGCCGTGCGGTCAATGAGCACGTACAGGGACCAGACCACGCAGGTGATGGCGATGACGTGGAAGGTCACGGAACACATGATCTTCCGTCGCTCGCTGGATGTCATCTGGAGCTTCTCCCACTGCAGGCAAAGGAGGACAAGATGTGTCACAGCCCATAGTGTGAGGAAAACAGCCTTGCAACACACACACACACACACACACACACACACACACACACACACACAAAAGTTGGTTTACATGTTATTCCACCCAACAGGCAAACATGTAAAACAGGATCTCCACGTTTGAAAAGACCCCATCTTGACTGTTTACTGACGGCTGACTGGCAGCTGAAGGTAGATAAACACTCATTATGGAAGTGTCAGTTTGTTGCTGACCTACATAGTGCATGTAGGTCAGCTCAATGAAAATCTATCAATCAACCTAGCATTAAATTTTTATGTCCGTGGTTATGGACAGGCAGTGAAAGTCACTAACACTACTGAACAGAAGGATCCATCCTTCACCAAGAGCCAGTTCTCATTTTTCATTTCATGTACTTAATCTAAACTAATCTGACAAATATGGACTGATTTAATTCTTTTCAAACTGCTGCAAAATCATTTTAATTCTTTAAGCGGGCTTTGTTCTTTGAATAAAACTAAGAGAAAGTTAAAGCTTTATTATAAACATTTGGATGTCAGCCAAGAACAAAAAATAAATTAAAAAGTCATAATGCAAGATAAAGTGTGAGGCCAAAAACTGTTCTGGTGTGAGAGGGGACACAGGACAAGAGGCGCTGCACTGTGGGAGGCGGGGCTTACAGCCACCATGATGTAAGGGAGGACAGGTCCAGAGGACTGCACTGTGGGAGGCGGGGCTTACAGCCACCATGATGTAAGGGAGGACAGGTCTAGAGGACTGGACTGTGGGAGGCGGGGCTTACAGCCACCATGATGCAAGGGAGGACAGGTCCAGAGGACTGCACTGTGGGAGGTGGGGCTTACAGCCACTATGATGTAATCATGATGTAAGAGAGGACAGAGCCCACCCACCTTGCGCAGTGGCTTCAGCTTGGTTTCCATGATGAAGTGGTATTTGCAGAGCTCACAGCAGCGTGTGTCTGAGCTCTTAATCCACTGCTGTAAGCAGGATTGGTGCACAAAGCGCAGACTCCCCGTGCAGAGGCACGGCGTGATCAGAGGGCTGTCCTCGTCACCCTCGCAGTGACAGATCCTGCAAACGGGCGACACACATGCATCAGCGTGCCAATACAACAAGCGGTTATCAGCACACCGTCAGCTGTCAAAGAGCTGAAATACGATTAGACCGAAGGCAACCTTACGAGGAAACAAGAAGCAATTTAAGAAATACGAAGGCCTCACAATAACAACAACATGGAACACCTCAAATTGTCCAATATTAGCCGCTTTCCAAATATCCACCAATAGGAAAAACTTCCGGACTGAACAGTTCATTATTGTAACATCACTTTAAAATCTGACACACAAATCAGGAGTAGCAGCTAGTTAGAATATCACAAAATCAAACGCAGCATGAACAAAGGAACCCTGAGACGCTGCACTCACATCCATTTATTTGTGATACACGCACTGTGCAATCTGCAGATGTTCCTGTATCGGGTTTTCAATTATAGTTATTGGTGTGAATCACCAGTTGGATGCTAATGTTAATGCATATTATCAGAACACCCCGCGTTCTGCCCTCTAGCCAATCCAATACATGCATTTACTCGAGTTACTCAACTCTGTACCACTGGACTTGCACAGGTGTTAACCACAATGCCCAAAGCGCACTTCACTACCCTATGTGTGACCACTAGCTTCATCTGTAACCTCTTTAATAAGGCTGATTATTATGGGATACCCTGCAGTATCACTCGTACACACCAGAAAAAGCCTAAATCCTTAATGAACTCATTTTCACATTTCAAAGCAAATACAGAAATTATGGAAATAATTTGTCTTTTTAAACTTGCATGCAGGCACATGTAAAAGTACTTTACTTAAAAGACCCTATAAAACAAAAGAACAGCATTCACTCTGAAAAAGTTATTTTGGCCATGTTTAAATTTGCCAATTTAAACACAAAAAAAAACTTTTAATAAAACACCTTAGTAAAATCCAGTGTCAGTTAATAAAAAATAAAAAAAAAAAAAAAAAAAAAAAAAAAACTGCCAAGCTTTTAAAAGTTTGAGAGAAAAATTAAAAGCCAACTGTTGTTCTCCCAAAACAGACAGCCAGCATAACAAATGACCATTTAGAATAAAAATTTGTCTCAATTAATCCGAGAGCAAGTCACGAAAGTATAAAATGAATAAAAGGAAATATTAAAACTTTAAATTAATTTGTAAAATACGACCATTTAGTGGCCACTGAAAACCAAAAGCTAGTTATCAACTCTGCCCTGAGGTCGTGCAGAAAATACGAGTAGACATAATTCCAGCGGTGGCCATGTTGTAGACTCAGTCAAACTCCACTGTGGCCCAGCAGCACTTTACTGTATACAAACATTATGGTGCTGAAGTTCTACTGATGTTATCTACACAGTTTAAATTACTCGCAACAATTTATGGGGTTTTGGACGATTTACAACAAAATCTGACAAAATAATAAAAAAATGAAAGTAATAAAGGAATTATTTTCACCACCTCTTCAAACCTATTATAAATTGTATATTATATAAAACCCATCATATAAAAAAAAATAAATAAATTTATAAATAAAATCACTCAGGCAAAACTGATTTCCATTGCACAAATGTGCCAGGTATGATCCCGCATTTAGACACAGTTAAAGAAAATGAAGCCTGTTGATCGTCTGGCAGTACTTAGATATCTGAGTGACAACAGAAACTGGTGACAGAGAAAGAGAAGAGAAGAGGAGAGGAGAGGGATGTTACAGGGTGCATGATTAACACAGAGAAACGAACAGAAGGGGGAGGAGCACCGTTTCCTAACATCAAAGGGTGCCATCAGCTCACAGATCTGCTTAGCCTGACCACAGAGACTTTCCTGTTGCTCAGACGTAGAGACAGCTGGTGATAACACAGCCAGACACAGCGTCAGGGCGCTGGGGCCCGCTCTGATATGCGCAGACAGCTGGGCTGGTGAACGGGCGCTGTCCACAACACAACGCACCGCGCTGACATTTAGCACCCCCGGCGGCGCAAAGGCCCACGACGCGGCAGCAAGAGCTTCAAACACGATGCATGAACAGCGGAGGAGACAAGGAGACAAAAGGCATCAAAAAAAGAAAGGTGAAAGGATGCCAGGAGCGTGCCATCGACATAAGACCCTGCAGGAGCAGCGCGGTGGGCAAGATCTGAAACGCCATGAAACGGACCGATGAATTATTCACACGAGAGAGGTCCGTGTCTACCATGCATATCATGTTTCATTCTTGGAGCAAATTTAATACTTCAAGGACATTGAAGAAAAATAAAAATTAATATTTCAAGTTGAATAAATTTCTCATGTAACAGAGTAGTGGCCAGACAAAGAGGCTATACCGTGGAGAAGGACAAAGATTAGATGGTTTGTGGAGGTGTTCGTCTAAGCGCTGGTTGAGTGTCTACGGCTGTGGGGGTCTTTGCCACTACGACAAAACAGGGCTGTGCATCTCAGCTGTTCAATCCAGCTGAATATGTGCAAGCAGGTAATTACTGTAGAAATTGTACTTTATGTTTTTGTTGTTTGCTCTTACTGTTAAACGCAGTGGCAGTTACCAAGTACAGTCTTGAGCTCTGCTCCATTCTGCAGAGGTCCACAATTCCTCACGCACGCACACTCACATGGACACTCGCGCACTCACTCACACTCGTTCTCAACTTGAGGGAGTGCTGTGTTGTTTTGGGGGTGGTATCATGCAGATGGAAGACAGAGGCTCATCTGTTATTACTCATCTGACAGCACATGGTTCTGGTTACACCGTAACTAGCAGCAAAATAAACAGATGTGCCAAAGAGTAGCGGACTATGCCTGCAGCACATAAAACATATAGAAGTGTCCAAGAGGCATTAGGACTGTAGTGGGCTAGCCCCACACACAGGGAGGGAAGGGGACAAAGTATTAACCAGGCACTGAACAAAGGGGTGGGAGCTCCCAGGGCACCAACCTGCAACAGTCACCTGACAGCGAATTGGGTGAGAGTGGAACGTTTCTCTCTGACAGGGCAGAGGAGCAGCAGTCCAGATCACTGTCCTCCTCCAGAAAGCAGAGGGGTGCCGGGTGAGGCCACATGGGCTCCTCCTCGAATACATCGTCGTCCCCAGGCGAGACACTGCTCCCCAGGAGAGAGCTGGAGGACTTTGTCAGGAGCACATTGGAGGCAAAGGTGCCCAGGCTGCCTGTGCTTGGGGGACAGCAGGGCACAGGGGGATGGACTCCTGTGAGGCCACCAATCAGCTTGTGGGTGGGCGGGGCCAGGCAGACAGGGGTTAGCTCACCCTCGGAGCAAGTCCTGTCAATAAAATGTAGGTTGTGGGAGAGGCTGTCTGGCTGGTGGCCCACGTCGTTGAGAGACTTGGAGAACCGCAGATGGCCACCTGCCCTCAGTAGGGATAGCCAATCACTGCCCAAGGGAGCTGAGGCTGGGCACAAGAGGGCAAAGTTTGGGCAAAGAGTGCTCACTGGGAGTCCCACACGAGGCATAATCACCACTGCAGTCTGCAAGGGCTGCAGGCTCCCTGCGCATGAAGTCGTTGCGTGTGAACTGCATGCAGGAGGGGGGCCAAATCAGGTGCAAGAAAAAAAGGGGTGGGAAGGAAAACAAAGGCAAGAAGAAAAGAAAATGAAAAAAGTAGGCATGCATTAAAAGCAACTCAGATGCACAAGGACAGAGTAGCTGTTTAGGGACACAGGGACTCTAATGACAGGACGGTACATGTGGCATGTCCAACTCAAAGATGTTTGTATTAACCTTAACCGCAAACAGGTCACATGAACTTCCTCTGCACTGCTGGACAAATCACAGAAGGAACACAGCTATCCTACACTGTCTCTGGGGAAATGATGCCACATGTAGTAACTCCCCCCTGGTAAGACAGCACTCATAACTAGAGTCACGGAAGACAACTCTGTTCCATAGCACCCAACCTCACCCTTTCAACTATCAATACATCACACCACTCTGAAGTTTGGGATTGATTTTCAGAAACTGACACAAAAACGTCCTACACTCTCACCGTACAGGCCGTCAACCAAAATGTTTCACAACAGAGCTGTGCTGGCTGGCACCTTCACAAGCTGTGCAAATGTACCTGCAGATGTCCTGGTTGGAGGGAGTGACAGATGTCCTCGGAAGGCTGCATGGTGCGTTCACAGATGTGGGACTTCCTGCCTGAAAGCCAATCAAACAAATGTTTGTCAGCACAGAGCGTTTCATTGGCCACTTCCACAAATCACATGTGAATCAAATTGACTTCAGTTGCACAGTTGAGATTGTGAAAAGGAAGTTGATGGTATTAAATGCTCCCTGTTTTGACATACATGCCAAGTACATAACAGTTGGTTAGGACAGCCAAGGCTTATCTAGGCCAAACACACTTGACATCAGCCAAATCCCCGAAAGCAGCACTTAAACACATGTGTTCCCAAAGGTCTACTATCCCAGCTCCTGTTGTCTGGTGAACTTCCAGACTCATGCACCGGAGATGAGTCTCAGTGAAACCTTGTTAAAAGCCCATCGATCTGATCAAGAAATGAGGGCAACCAACCACCAAGGGCACAGTTAAGATCAATACTGACTGACAGACAACGCAGTGCACAAAAGAGCATTTAGCAGGAGCTTTCCTAGAGGTGCTGAGATAATTGGAAGGACCACAGCGTATACAGTGAGTACGAGACGAGCACTGACAGGACCCTGTCAAGGATACTGAAGATGAATGATACCAAGACAAAGAGCAAAGTAGGAGTGTTTACATATGAATTCCAAGACAACACACAGTTTCTCAGCCATTTGGTTTGATATCCACACAATACTCTGCTTCTAATGCATTTACCTACACACGCACGCGCATACACACGCTGCAATAAGGAAAGACATGGTAGGACCATCTTCATTTTCCCTTACAAATGGCATCATTTACTGAAGATATACCCAGGTTTGAGTTCTTCTGCCATGTTGGTACATTGGACTGGGCATGGTGCCCATGTGAGACTGAAGCTCTATATCCAAGTATTTTGTCATTCTTGTAAAATAACTAATATGTCCTTTAACAAGTAACTAAACAACTGATATTTACATGTATTCCAAAGCGACTTACAATGAATAATAGTACATGTGCAGGTTACAAACGAGGTCAAACAGTATCAGAGAATCTAACGAACAGTAAGTGCAGCACTGTCATCAAAGTGCACATGATTAAGTCAAGATACTGTCACACAAGTCATACAAGTAAAGGGAAAAGCATAAAGATATAAAATGTAAGTCTTGTATAAACTAGAAAAACATGTACAAACAAACAGCCTTGTGACAATGGGGTAAAAGGAAGCATAGATGACAAAGGTGAGGCTTTAAGTTCTAAGGTGCTCCCTGAAGAGTTGTGTCTTCAGTTGCTTTCAGAATGTGGACAGGGACGATGAAGTCCTCAAAGCAAGAGGAAGCTCATTCCATGGCATCACTTGCAAGGCAGCACAAAAAGACTACATTAATGACAAAGACTACATTTACTGCAAAGATCACACTAAAGCAAATAAGGGTTGTCAAAGTTCAGCCAAACTAAAAATGTGTATAAGGAGAACAAAGAGAACAGCAGTAACCCACAGGATGGCTTTGACTCTTGAGGTCAGTTTTCAAAAACGCAACCGTTGAAAAAGTAGTAGAACAGCGGTGGGTCTACGATTAAGTCCACACAACTGCTTTCCCTCTATAGCAGTATTTGTCTAAGTTTATCATGGCTGGTGATTTTTGGTCGGTTCCTTTGTGTTCCAGTACTCCTGAGTCCCCAGCGCATTTATGTCAATTTCTGCATTTCAGTTGTCCGGGTACTGATCAGTGCACTACAGTTCACAGAGCTGCAGTAGCAACCAAACGTGTAATAACACAAGGGGCTCCTCCAAATGTCCTTGTCATGCAAGATCATAGAAAAACGAGGAGCGGTGTGTAGGTGTGCGTGTGACTGAGAATACAAAATGCAGTCAAAACCAGTCAGTCATTCTTCTTAATTCCTGTAAGGCCAGTTTTTGCAAGAGTGTCACAATCAGGGGATTTTACCATAGTGTGGCAAGTTTGCATTTTCCATGTTTTGAGTGCAATTAAATTGTCTAACAGCTGCCGAATATCACATATTATGATCATAAAATATTTTGTATAAACTTGTTTAATATGCTTTTGTATTTCTTGACTTGTCAACCAATGAAAAATCTCAAATGTGTGACCTAGTGACTTTGAATGCTGCTATAAAAACAAACACCAGTGTAATGTCATGGTCATTCTGAACCGAACCTTACACAGCAGTGCCAGGTAAATCATTTTGCTTCTTAACATTTGTTTATATAGAGTGTATTAGGGATTTTTAAACAGCTACGGTATCGTTTCTATTGCGAAGAGGAAAGAAGCGCACACACATGCACACATCTTAACTGAATTTCATATAAAAAAAAGTTGGGATAACTTCATATTTATCACTGGAGTCATGCAAAACTTTTCTAATTGCAAGGCATAATTAGCAGAACCACTTCAGATTTAAGAGTCCAGGAGCCCAAGAACACCTAATATTGTAACAATAGTAAAGATAATCCTATTTTCATTGCTTTGGTGCTATTTATACCAGTTACTTATCCCTTTCCTGCTGCATGGTCTATCCAATACTAGATACAGCTGAAAATCAGACCGACGCAAACAGACGCTCTCATTAAAGAGCACAGTGAACATCACTTCCATACAACTCATGACAGGAAGACCATTACAAGGTCTTACATCACACCGTGACTCCTACAGATCCATATGAGAACGGCATCAGCACTGCTGCCACCAGTAATGCTCTCCTGGGAAAGTGCCATCGACTGGAAATGTTTCATTTAATACCCCCAACACCCATGCAGGGCGTTAGGGCACATCCCTTTCCCAGCTTTGCCACACATTCATGAAACATTCAAAATACAAAAATGAAAGAAACACCCTGCTGATGTATAGCCAGACGAGAGACGGCTGCGCACACAATATTTAAGGCTTTGGTATCATATATACACATAGAAAATATTTGGAATAAATATATAATTGAAGAGTTGTGTTTCTGTCCAATATCAAACTCTCGCTTATGCTCTTACAGACAAACCATGGCAAAAGGGCTCCCCAGAAGCTGTGACCCCGATATCCATCAACGCATGTAAAGGCTTTTATCTGATAAGAGGCTCATCTCCACACGGAAGCAAACTAAAGCTTCCCCAGGAGACAGAGACACAGGCTGGATACTAAGTACCTGCTTACCCTGAGCAGCCTCAGCTGAAATACACCACCCCCTCCCAGATCACTTCGCTCACACTGGGGAAGGAACGTGCTCCAAATAAGATCCTGTACACCCAGTGAGCCCATGACAATCATAGTCTGGCCAGAAGGTCTCAATTTTGCCATCTTTCTCTTTTCAATGTGGTAACAGAATAGAAGAGGACCACAGGGAACACTGCCTGCATACTAAGGACAATAACTGTGCTGGGGGGAAGGGGGGCTGGAGAGTTTTACACAACCCTACCTTTGAAATGTTACTGGAGCGGCTCGCAGAGTGGCCCAGTGACTTCTCATTCTGCAATAGTGAGAAAGGAGAACGGGTGAGACAAGGAGCAGGTAGGAAGGAATCGAGAGAGAGAGAGAGAGAGAGAGAAAGGCAGAGAGAGAGGCAGAGAGGGGCAGAGAGAGAGAGAGAGAGGCAAAGAGGGGTGCTGTAGACAAATGAGGGCGAGAACAGGGCGGCACCCACACTACACTGATTTAGAATTTAGAGTCAAAAATTAAAAGTGAAAGCAAAAACAAATAGTGGGGGCAGGGACGTGTGAGGGAAATTAAAGTGCTACAGAGTCTAAATATTTACACAATAGTATTCACCTCAGGTCTGTGCATAATCACACCATATTTGTACTAAAACTATGCAGTAAAGAATAAACTTCTTGCTGTAGCATTAGATTACAAATAAAGATAATGTAAGTAAAATTGGTGGAAATGTTCACCAATATAATTAAGTTTAATAGAAATCTGAAAAATGTATTTTGGCTAAAATTTTCACACACTAAAAAAAAAAAAAAAACTTACATTGGTATTAATTTTTTTTTATTTCTATATTAAGGATTGAGTAAAATAAGAGAAACAGTCAATGGTGTAAACTGACCACAATTTGACAATTTTTTAAGCAGGCCTCAACTAATATTCTTGCTGTGAAATTTCTAACATCAACATTCCCATTAAAAAAAATTGACCATAAATATTACTACAGTCCAACACTACAGGACTGAGTCCAACAAGCTCATTTTCAGTGCCTTGGGTCATTTGAGGGGAAAAAATCGTGAAGGACACTTCAACAGAATTACAGTAGCCATTTTCATTTTCAATCTGTGTCAAATCCTCCTCATGTCCTTAAACTGCAAAAACTATGCCAAGGTCACAAGTGCACAATTTACCTTTACGGTCTGTGCATCGGCACCAAGACAAACGTGTAGGATCGTTACTTAGCAGGAAAGCAGCACTCCGGTTCCTCACATGTGGACACACAGTAAGGTGGCAGCTAGGGTGAGCGCTGTAAGAATGTCACAGGGCTTTTCCTGGATAAGAGCTATGAAATTAATCCTGTCCTGACGCCCTGAACAGCGCCTCCTGTTGGAGCACTCCAGCTGAGTCAGCGCTCTGCTGGCTCTCCTTCACAAAGTCTCTGTCAGGAGCACCTCAGCACAACATCCACCACTGCTCCACAAAGCACAAGTGGGAGGACAAGGACTTGGGAGGGAGCATGGGGGGGGGGGGGCTACCATGGAACTTTAATTGCTATTAACACAATCCATCTCAGTGTAAATGTTAAGATGAGTTTGACCTTTAAAGTGATAGCTGGAACACTGGCAACACTACACAGTCATCAAGAGAACTGGTCAAAAGTTCTGCATACTGTTTTAACCTTTACATGCTATTTAATAAAAAGCATTCACTTGCTAAAACAAACTATGGTTTAAATGGCGATTATGACTTTGATAGCATGCTGCCTTGACTTTGAATTTCTTCAGATCGAGCGTCCGCTGAACTGTTTAAGTGGTAAATAAAGTGGTACGCAAAGAGGAGATGTTATACAGGAACTATGTGAATAAATCATAGAATGACCCAATGTCAGAGGCCTGGGTGTGGCATGAATGCAATCAACACGGCATGACACAAGTACTGTTGCATTCACACGTTATGAACACTGGGATTCCTTATACACAACAGGATCCACATCTATTCTCTGGAACAACCCAAAAAAGATTTGCATACTCTGGCTCATGTGAATGGTTTCCCTCTCCAGAGGACTGGACCGTTTTGTTCTGTGGTCATATTTGACGTACTTAATATAGTCATAAAGCAGGACAATCACTACAACAAAGGACCTGTTAGAAAACAATGTTAAAACAAACCATCTTTCATGAAATGCTGAACCATCAAATGTTTCCTTTTCTTATTTGGTATTAAGGAAACTTCAGGTTTGGAATATTACAGTGTAAAGTAAATTGGCCAGCCTGTGGTACCATGTCTTAAACCAAATGGAGCAGAAAGTTGTAGGGCTTTCTTTCCATGCCTAAATACTATGTCAACTGTATTTTACACACTTCTGTTAAATTTTTGCCCAGACAGACAATGAATATTAAAAAGGGCTACACCACGGTATAAATTAATCACCATGGAAACAGTACTTTGGGAAGGGTACTCATTGGCTGGTACGAACTCCAATGTGCAGAGTTTACAACAGAGCAAGAAGAGAGCAACCAATTACAGATGTCAGCTCCTCCTTAAATTGACAGGATAGGCAGTCCCCTTACTTTAGTGAAAAGCTCATGTTACTACTGGGCAAACAGCATATTCTACAAGTAAACCAGCATTTAATGTTCACAGTGTTAAGTTTAGCCTTCCCTATTCTGTGTACACATGGTGTTGAAGGTAAAGTGGAGTCACTGGGATGTTCTCACTCCCAGTGTTGCTAGCACCATGACAGGATCTAGAAATACTACTGTCCTAATTATTAGTTTGCATAATGTAGAATACACTCACCAAAAAGCCTAGAGACCTGG